>BMAO01038241.1:0-74396 GCA_019973975.1 Trichonephila clavata | reverse complement strand
GAATTAAAAATGAAAATAATGATAAAATTTAAATAATTTTTTAAAGAAAGGGGAAACAGAAAATTGAAATTAATAAATAGCAACAAAATAATTCGATGATTGTAAAATATTAATTGTTAGTGAAAGATTTACTTAAGTAAAGTGAAAAATATGTAAAAAGATGTAAATTAAACTTAATGTACGATTAATGTAAGCAAATGTGCGATTTAAAAAATTTGATAGGGTTATCATAATACAAACAGTATCGGCAAATTTTTAAAATATTATTATTTCCATCAATCTTTATTAACAAAAAGATAATTATACTGCAAATGCTTATGCATTATATTCCTATACATTAATATATGAATATTAATTTTTCCAAAGTGGAACTTTAATAAATTTAAAATTAAAAGCAACCCTTTTATCAGAATATTGTTTTTTAAATCGTACAATATATAAATTTGAATCCTGGTAATCCATCTTAATTTCCTACTGATGGTTTTAATAAAATTGTTTTAAAAAAATTGAAATTGCACACAAAAAAATCATACATTTTATATGTAAACAATCGAATTTATTTTATTTTTTGATTTTTTACTCTGATAAAACCTGATAACTCACTGTGATTAGATTTCCATGTTGATTTTACAATATTAGTGTAAACTCAGGAAATAATTTTCACCAAGATTGCTGTCTTACGCATAAATGTTATGTAAACAAATCGTCTCAACTAAAAATATAGCAAGATTAAAGCCAACTTAATGAGAAACAGTTCTTGAGATAAACATGGAGCCTCGTACAGTTCTTAATCATTTGAATTATCTCTTGAATTTCTGTTAATGCATGGGAAGAAAAATTGTCTCATGTTATTTTAGTGTATAATGTAAAAATTGTATAATGTAATAAAATGTTTTAAGCAGGGTCTCATTGTTGAGAAATTTGTATATCACTAGATTGATCAATTTAAATTAATTGTTTTAAATTGATTTATATTAATTAAGTTCTTCAATGATTGAAATTAAATATTCCAGTTACTGTACTTAATATTCTTTTCTAACGTGAACGTTATTTTATTGCTATTTATTTCAGATTTTAAAAGACTCTTCGATAAATTCTTAACTTTTTAAAGTTTTGTTATCGGTTTTTTTTAAAAAAAGGAACTTGTATCAAATATTTTAGCAGAAAAATAAATATTTGATATGACAACCTTCAATTTTTTTTGGTACGAAATTAAAAAAAAAAAAATTTTTAAATGGGAAGTTTTTTAAAAAATTAGATTAATTAATGAAAAGTCTAGAAAACATTTTTCATTTTTCAAGCCGAAAATTGAACCAAAACAGGATTTTTTTCTTACTTAATTCCTTTTTCACAGCTCTTCTAATGTTATCCAAAGACCCCATGGAATTTTCTTAAGTGAGGGGGGGGGGGAGGAGCTTATAATTTGAGAATGCGGCTCTGTCCCCATAACCCATGTCCCAGTCACCTGGAGTCGAATGACCTTCAACAGGAAGTAGAAGCAGCCCTCTGGCAACTCAACGCATCTCTCAGCTATTCCAAGTTCATATGTAGACGAAAAGTCACAGTGGGCGAATTTCGAATGGAATTATAGCTATTTTTCCGACTCTTAGCTTTGACCGCAACCATGTAGCAGGGAAAGTGTTGCTGTAAAGATCGTAAATTATTCTGTTTTGTATAAGTAAGAAAAAAAAAAGTGGAGTTAATTCTGAAAAATGTCAAAATTACGAATAACGTCATTGCTAATATCACTAAGATAATTTAATACAGGAATTTAGTTCATACGATTTTGATTTAGTTATGATTGGTTATGGCTTTTGATTTAGTTATGCAGATAAAGTCCCTTAAGAAATCTCTTTTGCAAGTTTTAACTTCAAAAATGAGTTTGTGATATGAATTAAAAAAGAAAATGTTTTTTAAAAAGCATTTGTGATATTAAGTATAAAATTCAATTAAAATTAATTATTATTGAGAATGAAAAAAATGAGAGATGTTTTATTGTTGTTAATGGTGATATTCTATGCAACAAAGGCGTGACATTCAAATAATTGTAATTCACTGTAGCGTATGTAATCATCAGAATTTAAAATGTCACGATCTCTCAATCGAGGTCTTAGTTGTAGTAAAGTATTCTTATAACCTTCAATATTAATTCGAAACCATTTAAAAATTTATCAATTAGCTTAATGAATAGAAAAAAATAACATATAATAATAAAATAAATTTAATAATATTTTTTCACTTATTATTTAATTGGTAAGAAATGACAATTCAATATTGAATAATGCAAAACCTTTCTTTAAAATTCATTTGACAATTCTTTTAAAACATGAATATCCTTCATATTTGGATTTTACACATTTTGTTTGATATTTTCATACGCACATTCTCAAAAGATGAACTCAGGATCGTATTCAATATGAATATTTAATGAATAAGAATAATTGTATTTATTAGAAATAACAAGACTCAAATATTTTAGAATTTAATTTCTTGAATAAAATTAAACAGGTATTACACATGTCGAATTAATTTTGACGCTGGCTTGCATACGAGCTCCTTAAATTTAATTACCTAGATTATTTCCGCCTTCGAATTAGGATTTATGTATGAATTATTCATGATGTGCCTGCAAACAATTTTGAGAGATTTATTATTAGAATTCATAAGACAGATTATTAAAAAGATGCTTAAAAGTCTTTTAAATAAATTAATTTATTCATTAGAAAACAAACAAAAAAAACGTTAAATATAAATATAATACAAATAAGAGCATATTTTTCTTGCAAATTATCATTATTTTAAATTCCTTTTTTCTGCAGACGATCTATTTTAGTTTCAATGAGGTTTCTCCTAGGAAATAACTTCGAATGAAAAGATTCGATAACGTTAAGACAATTAGGCGCGTGTGTTTGAACCGTTATTTTGAAAAAGCGTATTAATCAATCATTTTATGATATTTAATGCACCTTTTATTAGAATATACATATGAAATAGACTTAAGAATTGTATTACAAAAAATTATTTAGACTAAATTTTTTTTGGAAAAAATTGAAGAAAGAGGGACATATTTTCTAAACATTCTTCTTTCATGAAAAGTGCTCCCATAACAATAAAACTTTGCCTTTATATAGTAAAGAATTTTATGCTTAGATTGAACTAAGAATTTAGAAATATACGATGTATTAGAAATTCATAGATTGTTGTTGTTTCTGACTAAATAGAAATTTTAATAAGAAATACCAATTTTTTTAAATTTTTTGAAATAAGACGGTTCATCAGTTTTTGTGGTAATTGGTCCCACTCGTTCAGCAACGTTGTTTTCGTTTCCTGGATGGTTCTCGGAGGGTGTTTGCAAGTTGCAATTGCTCTCCCCAGTGCGTCCCAGCCATGCTATATAGGGTTGACGCCTGGAGTCCTGACTGGCCAATCTTACGGAGAATATCCTCACTCTCTAAAAATTCGTCGACTAGAAGAGATCTATTTGGCCTCCCGTTATCGTCCATTAAAATGAACTCGGAGCCACATGCACCCCTGAAAGGACAATCATAAGGGTCCAAGACCTCATCCCTATACCTCACTCCAGTCACAAAGCCTCTTTCAAAGACATGGAGATATGTACTGCCATTCAACATGATGCCTGCCCAGACCATTAAACCTCCTCCGCCATAATTGTCGATTTCGTGGATATAGGAGGGTAGGTGGCGGCTCCCTGGTTCTCTCCATATGAACGTACGGTGAGAATTGGTGTTTAGGCTGAAACGAGACTCATTGGTGAACGGAACGGTCGCCCATTGGTCCATACTCCAATCTCTATGCTGTCCACACCATGCTAAACGGACTCTCCTGATAGTAGACGCGAGAGGGACATAAACAGCAGGTCTTCTGGCAAAGAACGCTCACTCATGAAGTCTTTTTGGAACAGTCACCCTTAATACACAGGTTCCTGGGGCTGCATACAAATAACGAGAGAGCTGAGAATCTGTAGCCCCTCTGATACTCCTCGCTATAATTGACAAATGGTGAACTTCTCTGGCCGCCGTAGCTCTAGGACGACCTTGCCCTGCATTTTTATCTATAAGCAGTAGTTCTTCATTCAGTACTGTTCTTTTCATGCAATTCGATAAAATATGCAAAATCCCTTAATTTACTACACCAGTATATGTAAGTAAGTATATATTACAAAATGTGAAATATTTTTCAACAAAAAGAGAATGTTTTGAAAATATGTCATTCTTCCTTCAATTATTACCAAACAATGCCTTTAAAATTTTTTCTTGTAGTAATATTCTTACCAAAATTTTACATTCATATTCTATTTCAACGGACATTAAGTATCAAATGATTATCCATTTATACGCTTCTTTCAAAATCACGGTTCCGAACTTAGTCGGTCACTTTAACTGCATTTGTATTGGTTTGCAAGTGAATAAATAGGTGATTAAAAGTGAAATAAATGTATTTCTTTGCACAACAAAAGCTGTACAATCTTTTATCGGTTTTATTACCAAGAATTTAGTTCACTTTTACGTAGGATAACCACAGCAAAACGATAACGCATTAAAAAAAATAAAAGGCCTTTATTTTCATCAAAATTATTTTTAATTCTTTTCTTTCACCGAAGATAATCTTCTAGCGCTTGCATATTATGTAGAGGATGTTGAACAATCTTCATTTTGAATCTTCTAATATTCAGTACATGAAAGAGATACACAGGTTTTTCTGCTGAAACTGACCAATGCAAAATAAGCACATGTTGTTAACTTTGCTGTAAGAGGCTTTGCATAACCGAATTGGAAAAATATATTTAGGGTGTTGCCAAATACGCCGAAAAATTCAGAGGGGTGTTAATAGCCAGAATTGGGACGGAAAATAACCATAGAACAGTGAGTCACAAACCTGTTTTGTCGCAGTAGTTCTCAAAAACAGTTATGAAGAATGTGTGTATAGTGGAATGAAAAAGGGAAATAAGAGGCACGCAATACATTAATTAGATGTAAGGCATGTTTACAAAACGAACCATTGTCCTTATTTTAAACAAGCTTTATACCACAAATGGACGTCAGAAATGCAACGGCAAGTAATTTTCAAAGGAATTGGTCGAAGCTGCGGCCGCGTGTGTAATTGCACAGCCGACACCTAAGGACGAAGGATTGTCGAATGAGTTCAAAAAAATCTGGTTGTATTTCTGATGTCGAGTTGTGATGCATTGTTTGTATTGTAAAAATGTTTTGCTTCTAATAAATGTATTTCTTACCACACTTATTGCCCCTTTTTATTCCACAATACCCCTTCATAGAACACTCTCATGTTCTATGGTGATTCGTCATCCCCATGCTGTCTACTACTATCCCTCTGAAATTTTTGGTCGAATTCGGCAACCCTGAAGATTCCAGGGAATCATTTTTAGTACTTGGAAAAATCGATTCACTTAGAGGCGTGTGTATAATCTGTAGCCTTTATTCGTGACCAACTCCCTTTGCTCTCATGCATTCCCTCATCATAAGGGATCCTTTTCCGGAAGACAATTTAATTTCAACTAATTTTCAACGTATTCTTATTTTGTTAAACTGCCAAATATAACTTTACCTTTTAAAAAATAAACATTACGATTAGCGAAAAGTTCCAAAAATAAGACAATTCGTGTTAAAACAAATAATGAATTTTCTCTTCAAAAATTCTCACGAAATTCAAAACCAGTGAAGAAATCAATTTAGGTGAGAGATACCCGTGATTTTCAAAGATGTCGCCATGACGCGGAAATGTTTTCAAACAGTGTGGTTTTTTTGTGAGACAAGAAGATCCGTATATAAACCGAGCCCCTTAATTAAATTTTAAAAATGTTCCAAAAATTCCCGACTTATACATGGAAAAATTCGTGGTATGTTACGTAATTAATATCATTTGCATTTTAAAAGTTTATTTTTAAACAGTACTTTAAACTCTTCCGTCGCTTTCAAGCATTATAATTGCACGAATTTACTTCCTTCAAAACTTATTTGAAAGTTTTTTCATGTGCTTTTTTTGAAGTGAATGAAAACGGTATGTTCTGAAAGTTGATCCATATGGCTGAAATCCCAACTCTAAATAACATACACTTTGCTTTCTTCAAATGTATTTCAAAGTCTCATAAACCTATTTTTTTTCCTTACAGTTTATTCAGCATGAAAGAATTTAATAAAAAATTTGCTTAGAATATATTTTGGATGTATTTAATTCAACTTAAAGTTCACGCCGTTACGCTTACCATAATTAGAATTTGAAAGTTTTAATCTATATGCAAATATTTTAAGGTTATTATTAAATTCCAGTTCAGTAAATTTGTATTAAATAATTATTTTTATTTAATGATAAAAAAGTATTATTGTACGTACACAGAAAATAATTAAAGTACAGCTTTTATATGTTAAGTATGCAAATAAATACATAACACACAAATTCGTAGACTACCTATATTTTAAAAAATTACAAACACAATATTCAGCTTCTTAAGAAATCAATTTTTTGGATCAAAATGTTACAAAAAAAATCAAATTTTTTATTGCATATAAGTAAACATATTACTTAACAGAATTGGAAGAATTTTAATTTAATTTTAAATTTAAAGTTTCCACACTATATTTTGTATTTTATAATAGTGGAACACAAAACCCCCTAAATGTTTGCTTTTTATTAGTACAATCTGTAAGATATGGAAAATATTTCATATATCTTAAAAGAATTTCTCTCATACTTACAAAAATTTCATGTGTTCATACCCTTTTTTTCAAAATATTGAGGAATTTGTGTACGTGTGAATACATATATGGTGTAATACTCAGTCTTACATTGCAACTGTAATATTGGCTTTTTATTATTATCTTTCAAATTTCGTTTCTTCTCCAACATTAAATTGCACATTGCCTAGTCAATTCCTGTTCTTTATCGCATATTTTCAAGAATCTAAATTCCTGCCTTCAATGAAAAATTCCCACCTTCACCACAAAGAAAATCCCAGATGACAAGCATTTCAGCACCATGACGAGCTGCATTTCTTAAAACACTAGCACTAATAATCTCCCCCATACGATTTAAAAATATGTACAAATCAAAGATTTAAGGAAAAAATATCAGTGCACGTACAGAGTATGGGAAAACCGATTGTGGCTATCTCGCATGGTGTACTTGCAAATCCAATTAAGGGGTTAAAGAAAATAAGAATTACGATGCTTTTAAAATGAGTCTTGTGTTTTTTTAGAATGTTTAACCTTATTCATCAAATATCACGGGATATCTATGACTTGATTGTGTTGATTACTGTTGTACTTAAAAGTAACTACTACCGGCTCGGAGCTGAAGCCCCACTGCATAAACTTCTGCACTTCATCAATGTAAGGTGACCCTCGACATATTTAAAGTCCATCAGCCTTTCTATATGGCAGATCTTCAACAGCAACAGGATTCGAATCCATGACTCGACAACAGAAACCACGATAGCATCGGGTTTGCGACCATGACTAATTGACTTCCTTGGTTAAGACTTGTTGGCTGGATTGAGAGCTTAAGGGGCTGGATTTCTGTAAAAGATTACAAAATAGAACAACTTTGAAACGCTTATACGATAAGTACATCGCCTAAGGCCAGTGAATCCCAAAGTAGTCTATATAGACCCCCAGGGGTCTATGACGACCTGCAAGGGGTTAACGTTAGAGAAAAAAAATTGGGGGTCCATGTGGGGTCTATAATAGTGGCTCTCACTAAACCAGATCGTGAATTTAATCTTTAAAAAAATTGATCTAGTGGAAAGTAAATTTTACCAATTGAACTGATTTAGTCACTAAATTTAGTGAGATTAATTTGTGATTACTAGATGATAGCATAAACTTTATTAAGACACTCACACAAGGACCATTTCAGCATTTATTTTCAGAACTAAATTAAAGAAGTATAGTATTGGACGTTGCGAATTTTCTCAATTTGTCATAGACAATCTGTCAGGACATTTTAACCTACGTTCAATATTTAAATAACGAATTTCACACATTAACGAAAACATATGTAATCCAACTACATAAACATACTAAATGTGTTGGATTTGTTAAATAGAATGAAATTGCATGAATAAAAACACTGTAAAATTAAGAACAAAACTCAAATATTTCAAGAAAATTTTAATAAGCTTTAGACTATCAGAATAAAAACAAATAATGATGAACAATCAATTTCCTAACATTATTTCCTCCATACCAAATATGGGGCCGTGGTAGCCTAGTGGTTAAGATTTCAAATCGTGGCCGGCGTGTCATGAGTTAGAGCTCAGCACCAGTAAAGGGGTAACCGTGTAGGGGAACAATGCATGTTAAATCTGTCGAGAGCTCAAACGTCCTCCCGTTGGTGGGGTAGTTAGGAGAGAGGGTGCAAGTTCAGGTGTCGTCCTCGTCACTTGACCATGGCTCAAAATTACGAGATCCGTCGCCAAAAGCCCTCGTGTAGCTGAACATGCGACATAAGAATTCACTCACTCACTCTATTCCAAATATAACCTTAATAATGAAAAAGAAAGATACGGCAGTTCTAATAAAATAAAATCAACTATTACTGCTCTACGTAATTCCCCCATGCTAGATGTTACCTTTTCGGAAATAATTGAAAAAAGCAAACACTTTTGTAGCTTGAACTTTTTAAGAACATCCATCAATACTATTTCAAACCATCGAAATGTGCTTCCTTTCTTTTGAACTCTTTTTAGAGAAGTTAAGAGTAATATACAATACAAATCTAACCTCAGGACAATGCAATAAATTATTCTCTCTGATGTAATCAAATTGAAGAATCGAACTGAATTCCCACCATTCCGGTCGGAATTAGGGCATTACTTCGCCCGAATCTTCCAGATTCCAGGTGGGGTTTGACCTTCCAAAATGTAAATTTTCCTTCGATCCCTCTAAACTTCTTTCAGAGTACCCTCTTCTTCATGCGAACTAGAAATTACAAAAGAAAATGATATCAATAACTAAGCATTTTCTCGATCTTTCTCAGTATATTATTGGTTTTCAAAACTCAATAATTTTCTCTTTTGCAATAGTTTTTTCATCATCAACTTTGCTTCAATATTTTACTTGATTTAGAATTCTTATTTGTGTGTTATGGGTCTGAGTATTGTGTTGCATTATATAGAATATTATTATTGAAATAACGTATTTAGCTAAGTATTTTTCGAAAACATTTTCATTAAAATATTGGCCAAAAGAAACTGATTTAAAGGAAATTTTCAACTTCAGTACTTTAGCAGTTTTATAAAAACTTATTGAGTACTTCCTTCAACTGATACTTGTATATAATCTAAAAATAAATAAATAAAAGCATTTTTTAAATAGCAGGTAAACAGTTTGAAACTTGAAATTTAGCAACTTATTTAATAATTTTTTTAAAAATATTCCTACTATCACAAAAGAAGTAATATGAAGAGGTATAACAAAACTTTAAAAAAATTTAACTTGCCAACTATTTCACTAAAATTCTCTGAGTTTTATAATGATAAAAAAAATGAATATGAAAAAACAACACATAATAATCTATTTCAATATAATTTAGAATAAAAAAAATTTATAAATTAAAAAGTAATTTTTTGTAAAATGAATAGAAGCAAAAGTAATTTTTTTATAGTCTCGTGATTCTTTCAAACACTTCACTAGTTTTATTGCAACATTTTTCTAAATGATGAAGATTATGTGATAATGGAAACAATACAAATATATTTAACTCAAAATTTAATTTCAAGCTATGAATTCTGAATCTCAATACATAAGTTACTAAATGATATTTGTAAGGAAAACTTTCAATATAATTATTCTTTACATGAAAATTATTGATACATATTTTTATAGAATACACAAATATATGTTTAGTTTTTGCTTATAAATGTGCATATATGTTTATTCGAAATTCCCTTTCAATGTATTGTTGTGTGTTTTATACGATAGTCAGATTAACATAAACACACAATGCAAATACAGAAGAGAATAGACTTTTATTGAAAACGATAATCCCAGCATAGAACAGAAGGGGTGCGCTGCTTTTCATTCGAGACAGGAATCCCTTTCAGGCGAAGTCCGACTTCTTTTCCCCGAAGGTACATCCATGCCTTATTCAGGATTTGAACCCGAGCCCCCCTCGATTACAAGCCATGTCTCCTAACCACCATAATAGGTGGTACGGCCTTTCACTGTATTCATATAAGTTAATGAGCAATTTGTTTTTCTGTAGGATTTGCTCAATTCGACCGATCAATTCAGATGACCTACACGACCGCACCTTCGAACAATTCCTATGGCAATCAGTAGTCGTTGCATTTCTGACTTCAACCTTGGTTGCATTGGTTCTGTTATAAATATGCTTGTTATCTGAAAAACGCATTTCTTACCTGTTATTGTGTCCTTTCATTCCACTCGTCATCATAACCTTCATAACTTTTTTTGCAAATTATTCCAACTAAACGTGGTTTGCGACCCCATGTTCTATGGAGATTTGTCGTATCCATATTGCTTACTCTCCTTCCTCTGAATTTTTTTGTGGAATTCGGCAACACCCTTGCGACGGATCTATACGCTTCCTTCCTCTTGGGAAATCTTTGGGCTATGAATGAAAACAACCCTTTCTGAAGAAGAAACCGTGATATTCAGATTAGGTCTATTATATATAGTTTAGGTTTGCTTGCTAGATGTAGATAGATAGAGGAGAATAGATTATTAGATAAAGTTGCCTGGAGATTAAAATGCCAGCGAAGCTGTCGGCAAGAAAGAATATCTACCGATTAGGTATTAATTATATTGATAGCCCGTTTCGAGTTTTATATTGTTAAAGAGATTTAAATGGCGATTGGTCACATAGCTATAGTGTAAATCAAATATTAAAGTAAGGATTGATCCATAAAAGGTGAATAAATTGATTAGAGAAGTATTTTTCGCCCTCGCGACTCTCGTAGAAAATCACCCCCTGTTCTTTTCTGGGAAACATCTCATTCTATATGATTAATTGAATTTTGTCTGTGATAGTTAGTATGCTCAATAAATAATTAAAATGTATCATGTCGAGTCGTCTTTCACTTCCTCCCGCACCTTTAGCCAGGTCGGAGAGTAGGTTGAGAGGATATTATTATATAATAATAATATGTATTATTTTTTAACCAAATATAAATCACCCTGTATATATTATTTAATCAAACAAGAAATCATATTCCTTATATTCAGTAATCTCGATATAGGAAAAATTTCAAAAACCAGAGTTTTCTGTTAAACATGAGATTAATAGAATACTTGACTCACATTTATAAATGCATAAAATTCTGAAATAAGTTTTTTTTATTTTTTCAGTATTTTCAACACAATATCATATTTAAATATTCGAATTAAGAGCCATGCAAATAAATTTATAATTTATTTATATCATAGAAATAAATTTATGCATATTATATTCTGTTTCAGAAATATTCAGACAAGTTACGGTCCATCGATTTTTATTCCTTTATTAATTACAGAACAAAAATTCAAATTTAGTTTTCTGAAGTTTTCAAACGTAATTCATACTCACTTATCGAAAAACAAAGAAAAACGACGCGTTATTGATTCCCGATTAATAAATAAAAACAAGTGTAAATAAGCGAAGTGGAATGCTCGTGACGGTAACCAAGGCACTTTCTCATTCAGAATTAATTTAAGCGTGCTTTTAAATAACTCTACTCCATCATCGATATAAATCGATGACCCTGTCTGTTAATTGGAAAAAATAATTGAATATAACATGAGAAAAATTCAAGTTTATCAATTTTCACACAAGAAGTAATTTATTTTCCTGGATATTTGTTATTTTCTTTGTTATGTTTATATGAGGATGTGGAATTATAAAACACTGAATCTCATTTTCATAAGATTAAGGAATATATCTAATATCATCCACATACTTTAAATAGTATTGATTAAAAATAAAATCTTTTGTGATATACCAGGGATGGCGAACCTTTATGGATCAATGTGCCATTTTTTCTAAAGAAGTGTTTAACGAGGTATAGACGTACCGTCAAATAATTTTGACTTTTGATTATTGAGAAAATAATAAAAGGAAATACTAACAACACCAAACTCTTTATTTACTTCGAAAAAATATATTTTGCATTGTATAATTGCAAATGTTTTATTTATACGTTTATAATTCAAACTATGAAGTAACATTAGCGAGACTTCTGTTGTTGTAGATTAGATGATAAATAACTTATATTAGGATTGTATAATGTTACTTTTAGTAAAATGCATGCTGAATTGGAGTTATCTGCCAAATGGTTTCTAATTATTTTGGCTATGGTTCACTGTTTTGACGAAAGGATTTGTGATTTGTTTCAAAATGCCGTTTTACACAGTCGATGTTCTGTACACCATTGTCCCAGACCATAAAAAACACATCGCTTTGTCGCCTTTACTAATAATGTCCTGTTTCTAGGTTCACCGAATTTGAAATTTTGGGTTACACTTACTGTCTTGCCCTCTTTATTGTTTTGCTGAACTAGCCATGTTAAATAACAGATAAAAATCGTAAATATTACACAAATAAACTTTAAAATACAGTTGTGTCAAGGAAATTGACTATGCTATGCGTAGACAAACTTTGCATCGTAAGCAATTGTAGTCCACGACATAACTAAGACAAGACAATAAAAAACGAGTTTACTCCCCACCACCCCGCGACTGATCACTCGCGTTTGTTTGTAATACTTCATCGTGAACTTTGTTATTTTGAAATAAAATGCAAACCATTTTAATCGCTGACGTACCCAAAATATTGTGTCGCGTGCTACTGGTTCGCCATCCCTGTGCTATACAATATCTTCACCCTAGGTGTTCAAAGGAAAAAACTAAAATGTATGAATTTTTTTTTTTTTTGCAATACAATCAAAATTAGCTTTTAGTCATTGTACCTCCTCTTCATGTTGGTTAAAGTGAAGATCTCATTGAATATTGAAATTCCCAAGGGTATCCGAACGCAGTATGAGCGAAGAAGTCATTGAATATAACTCGAAATGTTTTTACCACACGATCTGCAATAACACTTTTACTTCTATTAAATTTAATTCTATAAATGGTTATGTGATATACATGCACAGAGGATAGACCTCACAACTAGCCTTTGTTACATCCTTCACCATAAAATTCTTAAGACTTCAGTCAAATACAGCTAATATTTCCCATATTTTCAGTTTCACGTATGTCAAATACTTTTTACTACTAAGGTATCCGACTATCCTAAAATTGTGAATTTTGCCAAAAATTTGCAAATATTTTTATGATTTTATTTTATAGGCCATCTTAATTAGCTTAAAAAATACCAAGTTTATTATTTCCCGTTCACTAGAACAAAAACTACAAGTGTTTTAGTAAAAGCAGATGTCATTACTTTAAACAAGATGTCGTACTTTAAAACGCGTTTTACTCGAAATGTACTTTTAAAAAAAAATACTCAAATGGGGCCAGGATTGCTAAAAAGGTTTTGAAAATAGTTAATTGAAATTTTGTGTGTGTGTCTGTATAATAGTAGAAGTGTTTTAACCTTCAGAGATTTATCAATCACTGTTTTATTACAAAATTTACAGTCCCTCTATTATTTGTAAAAATTAAAATATCTCTTATCCTGAAGGTCATTTCAAAAAGGAATAATATAACAACTCATCAAATTTGAAAATTTGTTCATAAACGTTTGGTGCAGAACAGTCTGCGTTTATGTTATTTTTTGTAAATTTTTACCAATTTTTTCCCATTTTAGTCCTAATAATGTCTTTTTCTCTTCTTAATTTTAGAATATTTTTCTTAAAATGAACTAAACAAATCTGAAAGCAACAACAACAAATCTAAAAACAACAACAACAAAAAAACCATAACTCCTTTTTTTAATTGAAAAGTTGTCGCAAGTAATCGGATACCTTAACACCTCACATTAAAATTTAAAATCTGAAATAAGTATATATATATATATATATATATACAAATAAATAAAATTGAAGTGTCTGTTTGTAATTTCAAATTAGCAGCTTTTTACTAAATGCATTTAAAGGTATGTACGGTACTTATATCAAAAAATCAATTTTTAAAATTTTTGTCTGTCTGTCGGTCTGTCTGTTTGTTCCGGCTAATCTCGGGAACTTCTGGTCCGATTTTAAAAATTCTTTCACCAATGGAAAGCTACATTATCAGCGAGTAACATAGGATATATTTTATCTCTATATTCCTAAGGGAACGGAAACTATGCGGGTAAAACGTTGACGTTGCTTACTCCCCGCCAAGTTGGCGCAAAATTATGCATTTGGTCAATAATGGAAATTTTAATAAAAATTTTCTCACACATTTGTAACAAATAACTGAAACATAGAGTAATTTAGCATCTTTACAAAAAGCAATTTTTTAAATGGTTTTTTATTAAACGTCTAACGTTTATTACGTTACGTTTGTTAAATGTCAAACTCAAACTTTGAGAAATATCGCCAAGTTGGCTAAGAAGTTCTCAATTGCGACAATCCCAGATATTTTAATGCCAGCTTTCCCCCACTTTTTAAAGAGGGAAATAAAATAAAGTTTTAGCGAAACGCGCGCGTGATTTTGAAAATTCTATGGTAATATTACTTGACAGTTTCATAAAAAGTTTTGATTTATCGAATATTTATTTCTTTGAATTTTTTAACACTAATTATACAATATTCATATTTGCACAAAATGTTTCACTTATACTGAACCTAGATACTTTACATAGAGGTATTACTTGAAGATATACTAGATATTTCTATGGAGGAGAGAAACCATACAATATCACTCGCCGAATAAAATTAGGGAGCTTTAAGCAATACTTATTTCATCTTCGGTCTTTCTAATCCTCAAACCTTTTGGAATAAGTACAAAGACTACATGGCGGAAGATATTTTGCGACGAAAAACAACCAAAAATTTGCCTTTAAATGAACACATCTACAACGAAAAGCAATAAAAGTTTTCTGAATGATGAGGAAAAAGCAACATGATTTTGGAATGATTAGCCCTAGACGTGTCGACGGAAATGGTTTCGATAATGAAATTACTTGAGATTTAAGCTACGATTTTATACATTGCAACATCAAGTAACAAAATTTATCCCTCAATTAACTCCAGAACAAAATCACGTTTTCCAACAAGTGTTACGCAAAATAGAATCCGGCAGTGGTGCACTCTTTTTTCTCGAAACCCCTGGAGGAACAGGAAAAACGTTTTTGCTAAATTTATTATTAATGGCCATCAGAAAAACCTAAAAGATAGCAGTTGCTACGGCTTCTTCTGGTATAGCCGCGATTTTACTGACCAACGGTCGTACTGCACATTCCGTTTTAAAATTATCGCTTAATCTTGCATTTGAAGATTCACTTATCTGAAATTTCGGAAAAAATAGCTCTCAAGGCAGGATGCTTCCACAATGTAAGCTTTTAGTGTGGGGTGAAAGAACGATGTCTCACAAGAAAGCTATAGGAGCGTTAAATCGGACTCAACAGGATTTACGAGATAGTACAGATATTATAGGAGAAATGGTACTTTATTTATAGGATTTATTATTATTTATAGGAGGAGGTACTTGAAAAATTCAGTCATAAAACGAATATGAGAGAGCATCTTCATAATGACGTAGATCCAGAACATTATGCAGAGACGCAATTGAAAATCGGTTATGGATGTTAGGACGCAAATGCTGGAGGTTATATTTTAGTTCCAGAGAATTTTGTAATGTAGAACAAAATGATGTAAATCTTATTGCTCAAATTTACCCGGGCTTGCAACAAAATTTAAATTGGGATCAGTGGTTGCGCGCAAGATCAATATTGGCGCCTAAAAATGACTTTGTCAATAAAATCAACACTGAAATTTGAGACGTGTGGGGAAAATGAAGGAATATTTATTAATGGATACAACCATGGATACAGAACACAAAGTACTTCATATCCCACGGAGTTCATAAATTCGCTTGAACTTTCGGGTGTACCCTCACATAAACTTCAATTAAAACTAAATGTACCAGTTATACTTATCCAAAATCTCGATGTTCCTCGACTATGTAAAAAAACGAGGCTTTGGATCACAAAACTTATGCAGAATATACTTGGTGCCAATATTTTAACATACGTCATGAAAAGGGATAGTGTTATCATATCTCGAATTCCAGGTACCCCACTGACCTACCATTTCAGTTCAAATTCCAGTTTTACTGTTGCTATTAACAAACTAACATTTCAGGTAGCAGGGGTGCATTTGGAAAAGCAATGTTTTCCCCAAGGCCAACTATCTGTAGCCTGATCGGTGTGTCCAATGCCCAAATCTTCGCATATTTGCAACTGACAGAAGAACATATAATATGGTATACAGTAGCATCTTAGAATAATATTCTGTTTTGAGCTCTTTTAAAGAGAAATTATACATTAAACGTAGATACTTTCGATTTTTAAAAATATTAATACTTTAAGTTATTGATTTTTTGTTGTTAATTATTATAACAAATTTCGTTTTCAGTTTTTTTAAACTAAGCTCAAATTTAGAATTTTGAAATTTTATTGGTTCCAGTCAAGCAATAAAAAAAAATCCCACAATCCAAAATCCACAATCTCGGTTGGCAACAATCCTTCCTCTGTCGAACTCGGATACTTGATCAAAAGCTGATCGCTGTTTTCTACGAGACATAACTGATCGTTTTTTGAAAAAATCACAAGAAAAACACAATTGCCGAACTTGAAATCGTCGAAATCTCCAAGCCTTAAATAGCGCTTTGAGGTGGCGCCACAGGCGTGCGTGATGTGTGTCGCGCTGAAATTCTAATCATTCGCATATCTCACCTCCGTTAATGCATGTTGTAAATTTCATGTTATTTGCGTGTTTCCTTCAGGGTGTTGCATTTACGGTGTCCAGCAGTGTAATTACGGCTTGGACAGTTATTTAAAGACATCAGCGCGAGCGGAGCCGCTGGTAAAAGCTAGTATATATATATATATATATATATAGCAGTAAATAATTCAAAAGAAGACTAATAAATCCCAAGCATCCTAAGATCAGACCGGAAGAACCAAGAACATGGAACCATGACAAACCAAAAAGAAATGTATCTAGCGGGGAAAACTATTATGATTTCTCGAGCTGTCACTGGTTTAGGACAGTGAAACAGGATTAAACATTGTTTGTGAGATCTCAACCTTCTCCTGCAGCAGAAATTGTTTCTACATAATAGTTTCCAGTATAAACTAAGGCAAAAGCCTAAAACCCACGTGGGTGAATATAACAGCAATAGAATAGAAATTGCAATATTAAATTACCATAGGAATCCGGAAGAAATAGACAAATATAAATATGTATAAACAAAAATATTTGCAAGAGAGGTTAATAATGAATATAACCATAATTAACAATAATGTAAATGAGCAAAGAAACTCTAATCTTACCCGATGTATACAGATTCCACAATGTACTGACTCATTGCATCAAAAATACAGCAATACTAAGAATAAAGGCGCCATCTATGTATATTTTAGTAACTAAACTTAATATAAGCATATATTAAGAATATTATATACTATAGACTAAATATATTAAGAAATATAACAATAAAATTATATACTATAAAATAAATAGAAATGAATACTTAAAATAAAAATAATTAAATAGCTATAACTTTGATGACATATATTTATAAATAAAATTAGCTGGATAGTTATAGTCTAGGCAACTTTGAAAGAATTTTTTATAATTATTAATTCTCAATACTTCCTCAGATACTAAATCATTATTTCTTTTTATATAGTTTAGAATGATATTTCTAAAAATTGAAATGTGAAGGGTACTATTCCAATATGGCATTTTTATAACATTAAAATCAAAAGAGTCTCTATTATCAAAAATATTACTTTTTAGTATATTATTTCAACTTTTAATTCTAGATCAAGGAAATTTGCTGACTCTATATTGCAATTGGTTTTTAATAGTTTCACAGGTAGGTTGGATAATAATCAAATATAGGAGTAAAGTCAACTTTATTACTGAAAATAATTAGATCATCGATGTATCTAAAAAAGTAACAAGAGTCTGTATCAATTTTTTCATTCTCGTAATAGTGTAAATAGATGTTAGCCAGACTATTACTAGCTGGGCCACCCTGTGGCAGACCTTTAATTTGTTGATAATATGAGTCATTATGAAATATGTAATTTTCTTTCAAAACAAATTGTATAATAATATTATATTTATCATAGTTTATCAATTTATTTAATGAATATTTAATATAAACATTTCTAAGTACTTTAATCATATCCTCTATATCAATAGAGTTGAATAAGTCTTCAAAATCAAAGCTATGCAAAGATTTAACACTCTTACCTTGCATATACTCAACAATATCTTTACTATTCTTTACAATAATGGAGTTTGAGATATTGTCTAGAGTGTGTTGTATAACTTTTTGCAACACCTTGCCTGGTTGTGTAATATAGGTATTAAAACTATTAGTAATAGTTCTGAAATTAATTGGACACTTATGAAATTTTGGTGTAAGAAAAATATAAGGAAATTTGATATTCTTTGTATATAAATCTAGTTTTTTATAAAAAGCTGAAATACACGGTTACTGATTTCTCTATTGCTGCTATTAGATTTAATAAACGCATTATTGTTTTGAAACTGTTTGTTAAGTATAAAGTTATAAAACCATTTGCAAATGATTGCATAGTTGCCCTGAACTTTATCTACATATACAATAATGAAATCTTTTTGAAGATTTGAAATTTGTTGTTTTATATCTTTATAAGAAATATTTTTATCAGTTTTATAGTTAAGATTAAGTAACTCACTCAAAACTTTGCATTTAAACTCATTGAATGCTTCGAAAGGAAAGTTGTATTTAATTGCTATTTTTGTAATGAAGTTATTAATATCTTTAGAAATTTGTGCTTTAATAGCTTTATTATTATTAGAACGCATAATTCTAAAGCCAGTACCCTTAACCATTAATTCTCTGAGAGTTTTATCTTTAATAATATTTAAATTACCAGATATGACATGTTTATGATATTCATCAATGAAATCTTCATAATTATGACAATTACATACAATATTATTATGTTGCAAATTAATAGAATTGTAGTTAAAGATGGATCTACCAATTTTCTTATTATATTTAAATGCCTTTTTAATGTTAATGTTTTTTACCGGGAAAAATTGAATATACTTCTCAAACACTTTAGTAAAGTTTACATGATTATAGGATTTATTCATGAAAAGGATGTTACAGTATTCAGTTGTAGAATTTAAAACATTATCATGTATTGATATATTAAACTTACTGATTAAGAAATTACAAAAATCTTTCATAACATGCAAGGCTTGACATTCTATAAAGTTATCGTAACTAAGCATATAATTAAAAAGTTTGATTTCTTTTTATTCAAACCAAACATGAAATTTTTTATTTGATTAATGTTATAAACAGTTTCAAAATTACTACAGAATTCATTAATTTTAGCTGTAATATCCTTGGAATCTCTACTTTTTCTTTTATTCCTTTTACCTCTTTTTGTTCTCTTGGCTATTTTATTAATATTATTATTATGACAATTATAAAAAAATTCTTTGTTATCTTTTTGCTGTATGCATTGCAAAACATTTTTGCCGTTATATAATGTGTTCAGTCCATGAGGATATGTTGTATTATAGAAATGAATAAAATGGTTTTCCCACCATAATCTATCTTTTAAAAAGGGAACAATTCTGAGAATGGATATATCAATATTATCAAACCCATGCAGGTGAAAGTGTCTTATTTCAATATTATTGTTATTATATTTATTAGTGTAATGCTTAGTATGAGATCTGTGAAGATTAATTCGAATATTTAAGTGTGTAGAAGTCTGACCAATATATTTATAATTACATTTTTTACAATTCAACATATAGACACAGTTAAAAGACTTACAGAATATAAAGTTGGAGTTGGTATCCAACTGTTCATAATTGATCATGGGGCATGTTTTACATCTTTTATCTTTACATTTATTGTAGCGAAAATGAATATTCGGGGTATAATGACTATCAACAATAGAAGAATTATTTTTAGAGTTGGTGATATTAAAATATTTATTAACATACTCATGAGTAGTTAAACAAAATTGCTTGTTCTCTTTAGCAACAATATTTTTTATAGCATAATCAGTATTAAGATAATTATAGTTGTTTACGTAATTAGAATTCCAGAATGTTCTGGATCTATAGGATTTATTATTATATAGGGGAGTCTTACACTCCGCGTGGTATGAATAATAATTCAAATCATACCTATATAGTGCCTTCTTTGTATATATATATATATATATATATATATATATATAAATTAAAGGTAATGTGCTAGTCTGCCTAAAATAATGTCGTGTACTTTGTAACAGGAGAGGCTAATGTTTGAGTTCCACACAAGAAACAGTAAATAACTACTTCAACAAATCTTTAGATCTTAAAATTTTTATTTGAAAAAATAGAATTGGAAACAAAAATTCCAGCTTTCTCTCTCTCTCTCTCTCTCTCTCTCTCACACACACACACACACACACACACACACACACACACACACACACACACACACACACACACACACACACACACACACACACACACACACACACACACACACACAGGAAATGTGCTTCAGTTTGAACGTAAATTAAGGGAATTGTTTTATACACACGGCTCACTATGCAGCTCCAATGATGTTTTAAATAAACACAAATATATATATATATATATATTATCTTTACTCGTACCTACAAAAGTATTTTTAAGAAATATTCGCCAAGCTTATGATATTTACATTATTATAATCAAAACCTTTATCATTAAAGTAAATTAAAAAAGGGAATCGAGCATCGGGAAAAGAGTATCGCCTATATGGTGCCTCACTAAAAAGTGATACTACCTCCTGGGGAATGTTAGGTCTGCAATGATAAAAATGGTTTCCTGTTGGAAAAAGAAAACATTCTATTAATATTTTAAAAAAGAAAATGAACTGAGTTTGTGAGTCTCACGGAATCAAATCATTTATTTTTTTTATTAAAAGTCCTTTGGTCAGTTAACAATAATTTAAAATGGCGAGGTTCTTCCCCAACAGTCCTCGTAGTGCTTCGTTATACTAAGCTTATAAATAATCAATCTTGCCAAGAGCAAATTCGGGAACTTCAAATTGCCCTAATTAAGTTGCCCAAAGATAATTTCAGATTATACAGGCGCAGATTTAAATAGAAAGTAAATATATTCATTATGGCTTGAGCTCATCTTTCGAGTAAAACATCGTATAGTAAATCGACGTCAGTGTCACAGTTTGATTTAGAATATTTCTATCAATTATATTAAAGTTATTCAATTGTATGTTTCTCTGGGAAATATTTTTCAGTTTCTGAGAAGAAGAGATAAAATTTTAAAAATTGATAATATGTTCCAAATATTGAGAAGAAAAAACGGAGAATTATTGTGAATTTACAATCTATGTATACAAATATTCAATTTTCTTTTTTTCAGAATCGCTGCTTAAAGTTGTATTCTTACTTTCTAAAAGTTTTTTTAATAATTAATATAATAAAATAATATAAAATAAACATTAATATGTATGTATTAGTGATCTGAAATAAAATAAATAATTTTATGTATACAATATGAAATCAAATGAAATAAATAATTAAATAAAATGAAGTAAAATAAATACAGCTTATAATACGAAATAAAATCTAAAAAATGTGAATAAGATATAAATTGAATACATGCAATTAAAAGGAAATAATGCTCACATTTCTCGTACACTCTTAATAATTGAATTAATAGCAAAACTTCGAATTTATTTTTAATATTTAATGATACTTCCAATTAAACTCTTGAAAGAAAATAAAGATAAAATTAGCAAGGAAATGTAAAATAATTGAAATCAAACTCGAAAAAGCCAAATTAGAGTTTCTTGGGCAACAAAAGTAAATTGGAAAAAGATAAGTCTAGTTTATTTTCTTTGGAATTGAATAAAAATGCTCGTTAATGAGAGGCGATTGAAATTTCGAGGTGACTTAGTTTACCGTTATGGAAACCGAATGATTAAAATGTAGGATTCTTCAAGTTAATTATAATTAAGGAATGTTTTTAAATGTTCTCAAAGACCATCGATAAACTTGAAGGGATGGCTCTTTATTTTAATTGATTTTTATGATGCTAATTTCTGAAATTTTCTTTTTCTTTTTGAACATTTGGTTTCTTAAAATTATTTAATCCTTGTTATTCATAGTTACATTTTAAGTCCTGATGTGGAAATGAAAATTTTTCTTTCTAATTTTATTAATTTCAAATATTTCTGTTAATAGTTTCAAATTTTTTTCACAATATTAAAATGTTCAAGAATATTAATCAACTCTTAAGTCGTCACTAATAATTTAAAAGTTAAAATATATATATTATAATTATTAATATATAGGCTTAGTAATTGCACACACACACACATATATATATGTGCGTGTCAGGTCTGGAAAGTTTAGCTTCAAAATTGTGTAAATAATAAAAGAAATAGAGCGAACTCTTAAGTATCGCGTAGGGATTTCAGGGAAAATAGGATTACTAAAAGGTAGAGGGAGCATAAGCGGAAAGAAAAGCTGTGACACCTCGCTGCAATGCTGTCTTATTCCACCCAATGACTATCGATATACGTTAGATACTGATGACAGCAGTGCTTAGTGGGGTAGAATTTATTTTGTATCACAACTTCACATTGATGTTTTATTGTGCTGAAAATAGTTTTAAGCTTTTTCCTACATTTTTACATGATGCCAGGTAACAATTACACTTTCATGTAGTTTCTTTTTATTTCATTGGTACTTCATTCGGAAAAGAGTTTTCGTACGGTGCTACAAGTTTTCGATAGGATTGAGGTTAGGACTGTTTCCTGTCCAGAACAACAATTAAAACAGCTTAGAACCATACCAGTCTTTCAACTACTTTACTGTGTGACGGATCTATACGCATCCTTCTATTAACCTCTGGGGAATTCTTTTGGGTCAGCATTTTTCAACCAAGCTTCTCCGAAGAGCAGAAAGCGTGATACGCAAATTAAGTTTAATATATATATTCTTTATTCGTGAGTTTGGGAGTTAGTGAATTGTGAATAGATTGGAAGTGAAGTAAATCGGCAGTGAAACGTATACGTAAACAGTGTAAGAAGCCAGAAGTTGGAATATCAAGAAAGTGATTAAATTAACTATTATGGAATATTATGGAATACATTATGGAATATCTCAAGAAAGCTTTTAATTTCTTTTCTTCGAAAGGAAGAGTTTCAGTGCGTTTGCCAATCTCCAAAATAAAAATAGAAAAAAAGAAAGATTGGATACTACTAACCGAGGAGATTTAGGGTTAAACCTGAAAAGATTAAAGCCCTATTATTGAAAATTTGTTATTGAAGCAACATATTCATCCCACCCATTAAAAATCTTGTCGTTTTATGTAACAATATATATTAATTAGATTTTAATTTAATTAATTCACGTGTATTTCTTTAGTTTTAAACACTCTACTTAACTACAGTTAGAAACATAAGACTTTTAAACTAAGTAGTGCCTAGACCAGCTGTCAAAAAACATTAAAGTTGATTAATTTGCAAAAATTTGATATTAGGTAAGTAATAGTCTACACAAAACAGAAAAACATGGCAAGGGGTCTATGAGACAAAAAAGTTTGGGAACCTCTGATTTAGCCCATTGATACTTGTGTTCTTTTATAAAAAGCAAACTATTAAATTAATAAATTTAAATTTAATTTTATTAAAATGTTTCTGTAAGTGGTATTTTACGGTGTAACAATATGTAATAAACTACAGGAAAAACAGGGACTAGATTATGAGTAATATTAATATATAAACAAAAAAAATACTCAGACGACCTTAAAAGAATTATGTCAAACCAGAATACAGACAAATTTTGAAATAAGATTCCTAAGTAAAGCGTAGGATTCAACGCAACTTACTAATAATTAGCAAAAGATTCACACAAGAAATAGAAGACAATTTACTCTCTGTGATTTCAATTAGTTTAAAATCCTAATCGAATGTTCTAAATGTATTGAATCATTACAGTTGATTCTGATCCATTCGAGCAAATCAAATTATCCAACCAAACAGAAATGCTCGAATGATTAATGCCAAGGAAATCATCATGAAACATCATTCTAAATCAAGAGAAAACCAAAACACATGTCTTCTTTAAAAAAAAATAATATCCGTTCGGAATCTATTTTCGTCTAAATCGAGAAACCTGATTACGACTCAAGAGTCTCAACCATCACTGAGCAAATAGTAATACGTGTCACGCGTCTTTGAGTAAAAGGAACGGGTTGTTTTCCGCTCTACCATCTAGAATAAAATTTAAAGTGAAAAATAAACCCAAGATCTCTCTTGATGACAAGTTATAAAGAATCGTATGACACTAGATTTTTTTTTAACTGAGTTATCGTTATTTTCAAATGTCTAAAATTCAAGCAATCTAAAAATAGCAAATGTAGGGATAAATAAGGTATCCAAACACGTTCGCACGGAGTACTTCTTTAAAAAATTATAAATGCTAAAAAATTATAAATCCTTTTTTAGGAATCAACACCAATAAATGTTATTAACTTGCAATATTTTTAAAAAAATATCTAAATTTTACAAAAATTACAATAATAAGTAAAATTTTAGCAATATTGAAAAAAAAAACTTCAAAGTAATTAAAGAAAAAAGTCATAAATTTACATCAGTTAAAGTATTACTAAAATAAATTAGATGCAATTATCTAGAAAATCTACTAAAATTTTAATGTTTTGTTAAAATTTAAAAATTTTAGAGCTGATCGAGCAAATATTATAAGAAATGTGACATTCTTTATGAGACCACTTGCTAAATAACAGTTCATAAGTCTCTTATGGAACGTTTCATTCCATAACGTTAACATACAGAAATTTGCGCAAAGAATTCGAAGAACAATTTTTTATTCCTTTAGGCTTAGTTGCGCTCACATCAAAAACGTTGCAACTAGTCTGATGCCAAAATACGGACTGTTGCCAATCTGGTAAATTGAAAAAGGTTACAAAGAAATTGCTTCCAGATTTACAAATATAAATATAAATACCGTAAGTTTATATAAAATACAAATTCCTAATATTACAAATGTATAAATATAAAATTATGAAATTCATTTTAAAAATTAATTATTTACAAATTATATAATGTTCTATAATTTTATTACATTTCTGTTTGTTTATTAATTCATTTGGCTTGAGCGGCCATTAGTTGGCAACAAGTTGAATAATATTATCTCAACAAGTCAAAAAATATTCACACAATAATAAATGATTTAGTTTATATTTTCTAAAAAATAATATAGATATCAAGTTCAAAAAGTTTTATAGTAATACATTTGTAACATTTTGAGTTATCAGACTCGCCATGATAGATTTTGAAAAATTTAAATGCCCACTTCTGGTAAATTAAATACCCTCTTCTGGTTTTCTAATTTTATAAAATTGATAGTAATTTGGTCTCTAGGTAGTATAGAAACAAAACGAAGTATATTTTGTAAAGGCAAAAGATAGTTCTATTTAATAAAGTACTAGAAAAAAACCCCATGTATTCTGAAAGAATTGTTCCTTTCAATGTGTTCGGATGCCTTAAAGTAATATAGTGAAATATTGATTCAATATTGTTTAGAAAGTAATATACTTAGAGCCTTTAAAAAGTTTAAATTATCTTGACAGCTAATTTTTAAGGTATATAACAGCAAGTGTGGCTTAGAAGGATAAATATTTAGGTAAAAAAAATAGTAATGAAACAAATTCCTTTTGCTTCTATTGATTCCATTACTTTAAAAAATTGGCTTTTTGTTAAGAAAACAATTCTAAAGAAAAAACGTTCTAAGATGCAATATCTGCATTTAAAAGTTTTTAAAGTTTAATCATTTCATAAGATCTACCCGATTTGAAAATGAAAATGTTTTTATATTTCCAAATATTATTCTAATACATCTCTTATTGTTGAGCTTAGTATTTATCATATTTGAGGAAAATAATTCTTATACAATACCAAAAGTCTTCCATTGAATAAATTATAATTTAAAAATAAAGTATGTTACTCCTTTTCAAAATAAATCTGCACGTGAATGTATTATGAAATAATTATAAACTATATATTAACTGAATTGTAATTCATGTTAGATTTTCACACGAATCGATTTTATACCATAATAAGTTATTGTAGCATCTTAATAATTCACAATACGCTTATAACAAAATTATCTAGCTTTTTTAAAGTTAACTAAATTATTTTTTGCTCATTAACCCCTTAGCTGGTTCTTCCGTACTGGCTACGTTAAGCTGGCTGCAACCAGCTTGCCCGCACGCTGGCTGAAAAATCCCCTGATATTTTCCTATTTCTATGTTTGATTTACACATATTTTAATGCTCATAGTGATGGCGGTTTTAAGAGATGCAATTTGTCCATGATTCTGAAATACTTCTAATCCAGGATTTTTTTGAATTTAGATTCCTTAAAATATTCGATAAGAACAGGGATTAGCAAGGCCATGTGCAAGTTGTTGCTTGAGAAGAAATGAAAATGGAAAGATAACCCAAAAAAGCCGATATTATCTCTGTCCTCATTGCAATGTAAGATTGAGTATTACACCATATATGTATTCACACACACACAAAGTTCTTTGAAAAAGAGGTACGGACGTGAAATTTTTTGGAAGTATCAGAGAAATTCTTTTAAGATACATGAAACATTCTTCATAGCATGCATATAAAAAGTAGACACTGAGTGGTTTTTGTATTCCACAGTTATAAAATGAAAAATAGTGTGAGATCTTTAAAATCAAAAATTAAAATAAATTTCTTCCATTTTCGCATTCTGTTAAGTATTATGCTTAGTTACATGCAATAAAAAAATGTGCAATTTTTTGAACATTTTGGGCAAAAAACTTGACCGCTTAAGGCAACGATCGCCAAATCTTTTGACCTCACGGACCAGTAAATTCATAACTTAATCTCTCGGACCAGTAATAGGGTTTTTTAAATGTTAAATATATTTATAAAAAGAAATTGTGATCTAAGAAAACATAAAATGTACCTATTTAATAAAATGAAACTGTTAATTGTAACCGAATTTTGATAGCTTTATTAATAAGCCATAATAAAATAAACAAAATTAACAAAACCTGTAAGAACAAAACAATTAAAAAGGGCTTAAGTATATGTATATACAGGGTGTCCAGCCTTAATGTGACCCACTAGCTAATTCCCGAACCGTTTGGTTTAGATATGCACTTCCAATTTGAAAAATGATTTAAAACAGGTAAAGAATGTTTTTACGTGCTTTTCGAACCAAAAAACCAATTTAGAAAAAAATTACAAAAATTCAATTTTTATACGGTCTACAGGTCCTATCACTTATATTTAGGCAAAGATGCAGTACACAAAAAGTTTCATTTTATTACGATAAAAACTGGCCGAGTTATGGAACTTTGAAAATCGTATATTTTATCCATTTTCTCGGCTATTTTCAAGAAGCTAGTAAGGGGCCGTCTCCAAAGTGAAATTAGTTAGAACTCTGCCAGGAAACTTTTGCTCTTGCACGTCACTTTTATGTAAATCATTTTTAAATTTAAAAGCATACGTTAATAATACAATAATTGAGTACTTAAGAAATAAAATTTATTCTGTGTACGTGTAAAATATAGAAAAATAAAATATTTTGGAAGAAGAATACATTTCAAAAGCAGTTCCAAAAAATAGAATTATATGCTGCGGCTTCAGCCTGACTTGCTGCGTTTTTGCTGATCATGACGAACGTTAAAAATCTGTTGTGTAGTGGCTTGCAATTGCATACAGTCGTATTCTAATATTACGATTTCTAGTACGGGAGAACGAGATGTATACAAATGAAGAATACTGCGAAATGGTACTGTTTTATGGGCAGTGTAATCGAAATAAGAGAGAGGTGGCAAGACTTTATGCCATTAAATTTCTCAAGACATCCATTTCCAAAGACATCCATCTTATTGAACAATTGCCCGTGCTGTTCAACGCTTGTATAAAACTGGGAGTTGTCATAGACGTACTCCCTTGTCTCGTGCCACACCTCGTGCCTTCACCATTATTTAAGTCAATTTGGTTATTCTGATATAATAAAAAGCCCCTGATTCATGATTGGCGCATCATTCCATATTATGCTATAACTTGAATGGCAAATCCTGTATTATTTTGCTGCTATTTGTTAAAACAAGCTGTTTTAATCTTTTCGGTACAACTTGTATTCCTTTAATTTAATTTTTATTGTTTGCCATACAGCTATACAAATTGTCAATCTATGATGTTTTTCTTTTGCTCTTTCTGTAGATAGTGAATTACTATTCTCTACACTCAATTTATATACGACCCTCTTTTCTGAGCAACTCAGATGCTTCAAATTTATGTAGGCATAACTCGGTCAGTTTTTATCGTAATAAAATGAAACTTGTTGTGTTTACTTTGTTTTTGTGTACTGCATCTTTTCCTGAATACAAGTGATCGGACCTGGGGACCGTATAAAATTTTAATTTTTGTAATTTTTTTCTAAATTGGTTTTTTGGTTCGAAAAGCACGTAAAAACATTCTTTACCTTTTTTAAAGCATTTTTAAAATTGGAAGTGCATATCTAAACCGAACGGTTCGGAAATTAGCTATTGGGTCACATTAATATATCACCATGTATATATCAAACTTTTAGTATTATATATTCCTAGTGTAACGGTTGTTCTTGCTTACTTAAAATACGATTAAGGATATTTGGATTCAATCTTTTTACTGGAAGACGGAGAACTGTATTTCAAGCTGAGGTCGTTACCATGTTTTGAAAGCTGTGACAGATGAAAATGCGTTTTCATATAAATAAATTGTAGGTAATTGGATCAGAATTTTCATCGCATATTCACTAAGAAAAGGGTATTCACTTTTCATGAAAAGCCATAACTGAGATCTTGATAAGAATGAATGGAATTTAAATTTGAGAGTTTAATCGGAAGATAGATCGATGAGGCTTTCTTTTAGATGCATGCATAAATTTTATCCTGAATTTTCGCTGAAAACGGATCTATTATCCACTTATTACCATATCTGGGATCTTCATTCTTTGGGTAACAACGAGCAAAAGATTCTGTAAGTGATTCCAAGTGCTTTTTAACTAGGGTTACTATTTGCTGGTTAACATCAAAATTTCCTTCATGTATTCATCAAAATTAGAAAATATTTGCAGATCGTCTTCAGCCAACCGCGTTTGCCCCAGTAATATTTTCTTTTGAAACGCATCCATTTTACTTCGTAGTGTGAACACATCCTAAAGTTGTGTGTTCCTGCAAGGATATGTTTAGTTCATTTAACAGGGAAATATATCTATCTGTCAGATATACAAGCTTTGCTAGTCATTTATTGTTGGACAATAATTTTTGAAATTTCAAAATATTTTGTTCCTAAAAAAATAATTTGATTTCTTCCTGCAAGGTGAATAATCGTGCCAGTTGTTTGACCCTCGACAGCCATCTCGCCTCAGCAAGACGAAGAAGATGAATAAACTCGGAACCCAATTCTTTACAAAGTGCTTCAAATATTCGAGAATTAAGTGCTTTGAGTCGAATTCGCTTTATAATTTCAATGACATTTCATAATACTTCATGTAGTTCTGAGGATATTTTATCGCTGCAAATTGTTCTCGATGTATAACGCAGTGTGTAGATCAAATGATTGGGTGATCAACATTCACCTTTTGAAACAATTCCTGAAAGATGTCCAGTCATATTTGCGGCTAGGTCTGTGAAAACCCCAATACGTTTTTTCCAGTCAATTTCATGTTCCCGGAAATAACTATTAAAAGCTTCCAAAATCTCAGATCTGGTTGTTCTACCAGGAAAATTAAGAGAACAAAGTAGCTCTTCATATAACTCTTCTTCATACTCAAGCCTCAACAAACAAAGAAGAAGTCCTTTGTTTGTAATGTCCACTTTGTCTAGTTGTATTGAATAAATTGATGATCTGATTTTCAATGTCTTTGGCTTATATCTTCGATTTTGCGCTGTACAGTACTAGCAGACATAGGAATTACTTTCAATTTCTGAACAGACTACATTCCCAATATTTGTTCACAGGCTTTTAACATGCAAGGCTTAATTAATTCTTCTCCAATCGTGTACGGCATTTTGCAGTTCGTGATCTGAGTTGGCATGAGATAGGAAGCCTTTTTTAGTAATGATTTATCTTCCATAGCCATTTTTCGTAAAACAGTAACTTGCTTTTGCATACTTTCATGCATTCTTTAAAATATTCTAAATTTTTTTTCCTAAATACGGGTGTGTTATGAAGTCAAGTGTTTTTCAAGATTGGAAGGTTTTAATGCCTCGTTAGATAAGCTTTCAGAACAACAACATAGAGAGGCTGTGCATCTAGCTCACTGTCAGGTTCTTCAATGCATTCAAATTTTAAGTATCAGGAATAATATTTTCTTCGTACTTTTTGCGTTTTTTCTTCTCTCTACGTCCCGTTTGAACGTTTTTCCTAATGGTACCTGATGAAGACTGTGGAGAGTCTGATTTATTGATCAGTTCATGGTTAGGTGAAGTCCTCTATTAATATCTTTATTATCGTTCTCAATACTTTTTGAATTACTAAAGAAATGCAGAATATTCTTTTGATTTTCCCCCCACTATTACGGGTTTAACTTATTTGAATTTAAAATAAAAAAGAGAAGAAATTTAGGAAAGTCAAAAAATTTTATCCCAATAAATATCTAATAAAAGAAAATATGCACAGGGTTAAGATTTAAGATCATACCTGTGTTTAAAAAAACACAATATATAAAAGAAAATACTCAAAAACTTCCCTAATAACCTAATTAATATATCGAATATATTTTTTTATTGAATTCAATTCATCCGTAAGCCCACTATTAAATGCTTCAACTGATATACATATGCGACATGCAGGAGAATGAAGCATTAGAAGAGTGAGAAACGAGACGAGACAGAACATGTAGCTAAAACAATGCAGCTACGTTATTTTATGAAGTAGCGTTTTTATATATATATATAACATTTCACATATTGTTAAGAATTGAATTATGTTTCAATGCATCTTAAAACATAACTTAACGTGAAGAGTACAGTAGAACGTTGTTTATACGAACGTTCATTATCCGGAGCGTCATATATCCGGACCAGTTTTTTCTGGACATTTGATATATATTCCCAGGATTTCCAGAATGCGATGAAGAAGATGTATAAACCTGAATCGCATGTGATGCAGAAGACTGTGGATTTCAAATGCTAAATGATTGTGACTTTCGTGCAAGAAGAATCCAACCCTGTTGACGATGAAGACGAGAACAACAACAACAACGAAAGTAGCAAGGGTCTATCTAAAGCTGACGCGTTTCTGCGTTAGAGACAGCTATGGAGTGGTACGAACAACACTCAGAGTGCTGTTCTACTCATCTACTGCTGCTCAAGAGAATCAGAGACCTTGTAGCTAAAAAACGAAAGCTTACAATGGTACAGCATTGTGAAAAATAAGTGATTATTTTTTACAATGAAGGTAACATTGCGACATTTTGCAACTGATTTGCTTTTTCTTCAAGCACTTTTCCCGCATGTAATGATTTTCAATATTCGTATACTGTCTGGTTTCACATACTGCATGGATCACATTCGGTTTTTGGTTATCCGAACAATCGCGTATCCGAACGGTGTCTGGTCCGAATTGATTCGGATAAACGACGTTCTACTGTAAGTATATTCCACAGTTTTCTGCGTAACAGCGAAATTTTCTCGCAGACCACCACTTTGGCAACCTTTGACTTAAGTAGTTAAGATTTCATAAGAAAATATGTAGAGTTCTGATAAACATTATTAAATATTTGCAAAAAATTGGTATAATTTTTTCCCTCAGCTAACTACAATCAGTTTATTTATTAGGACGAAAAATAATCTCCGAAAGCATCATAATACCATATTTCCAAAGCATTTTATTTGAATTTAAGGCTCTATGAAAGTAGAACTACTTTTCGCAGTCAAGAAAAGACAGAGGACACCAATGGATGACCGCGGTATGCGGTCAAATTCAGATAACAAGTTTTAGTTAGGAAAAATGACCTTTTTTAAAGGGGAAAAAATGGTAGACGCGAAAACATTTTTTTTTTTGTTTACAAATTACAATATTTTCTAGGTCTTTCTTTTTTATTCAGCTCTTCCATAATTTAAATTTTGCTGAAGATATATGAAACATTCTTCATAGCATGCAGAGTGTACTTATAAAAAGCAAACATTTAGGAATTTTTGTGTTTCTCAATTATAAAATAAAAAATAGTGTGAAAATTTTAAAATTGAAAATTAAAATAAAATTCTTTTAATTTTGCTTTCTGTTAAGTATCATACTTAGTTATATGGAGGCATAAATATTGATCTAACCTTATAGATAACTACTCGTAGACTAAATCTCATTGCAATTAAAAATTATTATCATAAATCAATTAAAATACTTTATTTAAAAAGTTAAATGAATTTCTAAGTGCGAAATATACTTGAAATACTGTAATTATAAAAGAACAAGTTAATAATATTTTTAAAAAATTTAGAATGCATTTAAAAATTTAAAAATAATTCTTGAAAAAGTGTATTTTATACTTTAAATTTTTTTTTTTTAAAAATTGAAAAAAAATTGCAATTATTTTTTAAGAATATAAAATATTTAAAAATGTACTCTCTTTAATTTTTTTTAAAATTTACAATCACTTTTTACATTAATTGAAATAAATAAAAAAAGGTTTTCTCTAGTTATAGAATTCCAGCAAAAATATAAAAGACTGGCGAAAATAAAAAAATAATAATTCGATCGAAGAATCTCCTTGACAAAAAATGTTCAACTTCAATTTTCTTCGGCTGACTTATTTTTTACTTTGAGCTGAGCTTAATATTTTAATCTACTTTTTTTATTAAATAAATATTTTGTTACGATATTTTTTAAAAGAATTAAATTTTGAATTGTAAAAAAACAGCAAGAACTATATATATATATATATATATATATATTATATTAGAGGATAGTAATTATATATAGAATAAAGTAATGAATTTTAGAAGCCCTTCAACTCGATTTGAATTCTATAAAAAGAGTTACATACACAAATTGAACTTCACTTCTATGGTGAATAAACACATTCCCTTTGGAAGTTTTGTGATGGTAGACCTCTTAAATTTACTGCTAAATAAAAGAAAAAAAATAAAGTAAAAAGATTGAATTTTTTTATAAACGTTATAAAAAAATGCGAATTGGAAAATCTTTTTTATACAATTAATAGCTTACTTCTTTTTGCTATATTTAAAAATAATTAAAAAAAAAATAACATACTATTGAAAAAAAAAAAACTATTTTCCCGAAAAGTTCTCGATGCTTACTTCGAAACACCACATATATATTGTTACGTAGATCGGGGTTCGAGGATTTTATGCTATCAGTCTCAAAGAGCAAAACAATTCTTCAGGAGCGATGGAAATATGTTGTAAGAAAGCAATCTTTAAAAATACAGGATACAGCAGCAAAATTATCAAAATAAATCTAAGAAGGCCTTCACACCTTCTACAGTCTCAGACACAACTATCAGTGTATAAAAATACAAATATGTTATGGATTATTCGCAAGTATTCGCTCTATCGTAGCAACTAATCTCTAATAGGCTCTTCAACGGTCAAAGCATTACTGGCTAACCTTCAGCGAGCTGCTCCTACTTATAGTCTGCATGGATCTTTTTAGAAAGATCCGCTTACGTCATTGATCATGATAGTAATAGATTTCTCCAGTAATTTCCAGTAGCATCCATGTGATTGCCAAAAAAGATGCGAACTTGGCTCTATTGCCTGCATTTAGACAAGTTTCCATTGAATCGCATTTTAATACAAGGAACGGTGTTGTTCTTGCGAATATTACAATCTTAGCATAAAAAATAAATACAACAAAAATAATATAAAGTAAAAAAGGAAGAAAAGTAGGAAATACAATATGTTTATTACATTTTTCACACTTAAATCTAGTTTTTCTGTTCTTTATGTAAGGGCATTCAGTACATCGTTTCTGCACTCCTTTATTCTTGTAGTGAGTGAGTGCAATGTTTTCACTATATATATATAAATCTAATTTTTTTAAAATTTGTATCTTTTTAAAACTAAGCATATAGAAGTATAAACTTCTCTATTCTTTAAATTCAAAAATTTTGGAATTTCTTTTTTATTTTCTCTTATTGTTTCGGGAATAATTTTTTTTCCAAAAGTTCATCTGAAAGTGGATAAAATGTGTACCAATTGTCTCCTTTAAAATTACTTCCTTCGCAAATGTTTTTGTGTCTCTACATATAATAAATTCATTTTCAACAGTATCTTCCTTTTCTAAATCTCAATCTATTTCAGTGGATGAATCATACTTGCTGTTATCCTCATCATTTGATTCTTCTTCATCGTAACAGTGAAGAGAACTTCTTCATCCTAAAATACTGTTGTACTATATCTATTAAGTGTATCTATTAAATTTTAATTAAATATCACATTTCTTCATCATAATAACAATAATACGCCTTAGCATAAGGAAGATTTAAAAGGTGCCCATGCAATCAAAATTGCAACGCAGAGGTGGTTTCCAAAAATATATTTTTTGAGTTGGCCTGCAAGCTAAGGCCCCCTCAAAGTATATGACCTTAGAGTCAGCTACTATCCATTTTCCAAAAAAGGTTCAGAAGGAGCATTGAAAAAAGATGGTGGGTATGACACACCCTGCGCGAGAAGTGCCGGGATATATATATATTATTTACACTACTTTAAGCATTCATTACATAAAATTCTGAACAATATATATTTTTATATAGAAAGAACCAAAAGATAATATTTATCAATATACAGAGCTTAATGTAAAACCAAATCCGTTGCCAATATTCGAAATTAAATTTATAAAAATAAAGAATCAATGATTCATTAATTGTCCTATAATGTTAATAATACAAATGTTCATTTACATTACAATTAAGTTTATTCGAAAGCCAGTATGTGAGTTTATGTATGCTTGTGATGTGTGTAAGGGTAAAGTAAAAAAACACACAGGTAAATCATTACATTTTACAAAGAAAAAAAATGCAGAAATATATTATAAAGCCAAAAATATGTAAACAGTATAAAATAAAGGGTATTACAAAGAATTGGAATGCCATAAAATAATGAAAGAAAGGAAAAAAATGGCTGAAAATATAAAAATATAAGCAAAGTTACAAAAAAGACTCTAAATACTACGAAATTTCGAAAACTGAAATTAAATAATCTCAAAAAAGAACTCAAAACTGCAACTAAGATAAAATAAAATATAAAGCTTGATGCATTGAAATAGTAATTAAAAAATATTTTGAAAAAAGCAGAATTAGATGAAGATAAAAAGCTAGAATAAGAATAAAAAAACAAGTATTTATATATAATCTACTACAAAGTATATAAAACCACCTAATGATAAAAAACTAAATACCTTAAAATCCGGCGTATAACGCTCACTATTAACATAAAAAATAAGATAGAAATTTACGGGTGCGCTTTATACGCCAGTTCCAAAAAAATATATCTTTACAAATATAAAAAAAAGAGAAGAGAATAAAAAAAAATAGTTATCTGTGTGTGTGTGTGTGCATGCGGCAAAATAATGTTTATTTAAAAGAAACTACATACCTAATGAACTTAAAGGGTTCTAGTTATCTTTTCAAAATTTTAGAATAATACCTGAATAAATTACTTCAAATCATAAAAGCATTACACACACACATGCGCTCATTTCAGGTTTCTTCGTAAAAGAGGTTGCGTGATATACGATGAATATGCCTAAAAATTAAAAAATGCAGCTAGAAAGTATAGGTGCGCTGGTGGCGTTCTACATGCCGGATTTTACGGTGAATAAAATTTCTAAGCTCAGAATTCCTTATAAACAAAACGATGATCTGAAAGATAAAAATAAAGTACATCTTCTTGGGATGGACTAATCGGTATTTATTTATTTTTAACGAGAAAAGCCTTTATTTTTCATTTCAGCTAGAGATATGTATAAACATTCTCATTCAGTTAACATATAATAAAAGAAAGAACATCAATGTTTAAAAATTCTATTTTCATGAAAATAAAATAAATGTTTAAAAAAGAAGTGTACATCGAGAAAAAATCAATCACAATTTAAGTTTGCATTGCATAAAATATCAAACCGGTCTTGTTCGGATGTACAGTTTTGATGCATCCTTTCATAAAATAATAATAAAAAAGACTATTTATAATTAAGTTTTCATTTTAAAGGTATACATGTGTGTGGGGAAAAAAGAACACTATTAAGGGCTAATATTATTACAGGAAATTAATTTTTCAGAAATGCGTTAAGCATTTCATCCATTTTTACTGATTGCTACAGTTATAATTATAATTAACAAAATTCTTAATGTTACTTTTGAACAGGATATTTATTCATTTATTTTTACTTTCCTATAATACAATAATTCCTAATAGAATATTTCCCCATGAAAAATAGTTCAAAGATTTTAAAATTGTTTGATGTATGTAAAAAAGATTCTGCATGAAATGTGTACTATGTTGAGAGAATATCTTAAGAACTTTCTTACGTGTAATCTGCGAAGTTGACAATGCTGTGTAGAATTTGAACTTAAAAAATAAAATGGTTTTAATTCCTGAATATACTGTTTATTAAAATTCGTTAGGCTCAGAACATAAATATTTGATGAAAGGAAAATAATAGTGCAAGCGGTCGTTACAAATATAGATTAATTTAAACTTTTTCCAAAAATGCAAACGATTTTTATTTATCTGGTTTTTTCATCATTTTTTTAATAATAATTACAGACGATGTTTCACAATAAATAACGTATTCGATTGATGAGATGAATCGCTTTTAGTTATTATTGTTTCATTTAAAATTGAAGATTCCAGCTGAACAATTTGTAAAATAAACTATTTTTTTTTTTTAAAAAAAAAGTGCAAAAATGTTTCATAGGAAAAATATAATTTATTTCGTAATCTTAGTCACAAGTATATTTTCTAGATTTTTCATCTATTGAAATATATCCATATGTATTATTTAAATAATTGTAATTGTATATATGAGCTAGAATTTATTCATATTTTGAAATTAATCTTACTTTAGAGGGATTTTAATGAGTTAAATTTTAGTACATATTTTTTCTTAAATTTCAAATATTATAAATTTTAAGAATTCTAATATAAATACCTTAAATATTAAAATACCATTAAAAACATTATATACAATATATCAACATGTCTCAAACTTTTCAATCTCGATTTAGTTTTCCGGCGCAGCGTATGATCTGTGAAGAGGAATGGAATTTTCATTATTCTGCGAACAACTTCACTTAAGGTAAAAGTTCCATTCTTCCATGATTCATAAAGTTGGAGTGGTCGCTCAGCAACGTCATGTCGCCGAAATTAATTTCAGAAATGCCATCAAATGTGTTCTCTGACCGGTCATCAGCTCAACCGGTCGGAATTCGAAGTCTCCCTTCCATCCCCCTTTCTCCTCCCCCAGTTCCGCGTCTCACTAATGAACATTCGGCCTTTCTCTGCCTGATCCATAGAACATGTAATTAAAAATCAGCTCTCGGCTCTCTTGTGCGAGAGAAGTCTGCGAGTTTAAGGTCACGGTTACAGGTATGGAAAACAGGTTGCAGACGATAATTTCCCACACTCGCAAATATTTGTCACTTCTATTTCCTCGTCTTTGAAATATTTTTTGCCGCTTGTAGAATGTGAAGTGTAAAAATGATGGTAATGGAGACGGTTTGAGTTATTGTTTTCAAAGTAAACTCTGTTAGCTGAGGTGTTCGGTGTTTTTTAGAATAATGTAGTTCATTGTTTCCTTTCTATTGTTCTTCTTTTTGTATTGTTTTCATCCGTTGTTTCAGTAAACGGAAATGAAATCGAACACTATAATTATGTTTTGAATGACACAGAACTGGTTTCTTTTATCTGCTCTTTCTTAATACTTTCAGAGTAGCTCGGCTTAGCAGTCAAATTGAGAATACTTCAAAAGTAAATGCGATAATAATTTTATTTTAATAAATTATATGCATTTGATAAAAAAAAGTAATATTTGAATTAAGTTTTTTGAGAATTAGTAGAATTGTATTTTTTATACTTTTCACATTTTCCAATTTCATAAACCATTTTCCTCGAAATTAATGAAATTAATTTATTTTTCATGTTTTATTACTGTATACATTTTACAGTAATAAAATTGTATTTATGTTGAAATTATATTTATCCGAATTGTATTTATGCTGTGAGGATATATTCATCAATATTTAAATTCAGTAAACATTTTACATTATTCTCGGAGTGCTGTGTAAATGGAATGTGCATTTTTTTTTATCTCTTCCTCTAATAACATTTTCGAAAAAGCAAACAAACACTGGTATAAACTTTACTAAATATGTATAAATTTAATATGTAAATGAAATTCGTAATTACCGTATTTTTTCAAATGTCTAAGCCGCATATTTTTTTCCAAATGCTAATGGATTCGTCGGATGGAGGGCATGGAGCATTATAATGACGGTTAGAGCATATACAGGTTCAAGTATGTCTTTAAAAGTTTTTGACACAGGTAAAACAAATGGATTATTCAATTATTATTTGTTCTCATTTTAGTTTTTCTTTTTTGTCAATTTTGTAAATATTGGATATCGATAAACCATTTTACATTATTATTTTCTTATTTTTTCACGCAAACATGTTTGGGATACGGCTTAGAATCGATGGTGGCTTAAATTTTAATAAATATGGTATTTAATTGGGCTGTTATATGTTGCTATGAAAAATATAAATTGTAAATCATATTGGGTTTTATTTTATTATATTAAAAAGTCTGACGCGCTCTCACACACACATGCAAAATTTGATATTGACATTTATTTCATTAAGAATCTGTGAAAATCGCAGCATTGTAAACTGCTTTAATAGTACAGGTAAAGAGTAAATATTTCAACTATCATCAATATGACTAATATTTTTTATATTAAGTGGGTCCGGCACTTCCATAGGAGCCCATGTTAAAATTACGTAAGTTTATGTACCTTTTTCTCAGAAACTACATACTTCTCATAGATGAAATTTTTACAGTAGGTTATATGTACTATTAATAAGACTTTAATGGAGGGCTTTGTGTTTTTACTAAAAATTTAAATAATTATGAATTTTTTAAAAAATGTCCAATTTTTTCTACCTAAAATTTAGTTTAAAAAACGTTATCTAAAAACGTTTGCTAGATATATCTTATCCCTCCATTAAAATGTGTAAACTTGTTGAAAATATACTTACTGAAAATTTGAGGACCCTACATTCATTAATTTCTGAGAAAAAGGTACATAAAGGGAAAAATATTGCATTTTGAGAAAACAGGCTTTAAAGTAAAAATTTGTAATTTTGACGATTTACTTTTCTCAATACTTCCCAGAAGCATATGAAACATTTTATTTGCCCTCTGCTTCTACAAAAGACTCTTCTAATTTTCTTCTTTTCATTATATTTAGCAATCTAGCTTTTTTTTTTTGTATCTCAAGATGCTTTTGTTGGGCTACACGAGTCCTACGTGCATCTAATTTTTTAAAGCATGACACACAATTAAAACCTGGTTCAATACCACAATGTTTTAAAATGATTAATTTGGCTACATGGCTCATATTGAATTGTGCAATTGCCATATTTACCCCTAATTTTAGAGTTTTTAACTCCACAAACGTAGATTTTGGATGACTGACCATATGGTATTATTAACTGACTCATTGGGGGTTTTGAATCTTTCCATTTGTAGACATTTTTTAATAACCTAGGGTCAGCTAAATCTCTAAAAATTGGCTTAATTTCATTCATGAGGGAAGATGGCACATGGGTATGTTTTTTATGATCATAATGCTTTTCGTTAAATTCAGCATTTGCTTTCTGAAACTTGCACCATGAATTTGTTCCCGAGGGACACAATCCATGTTGAGGCTTTCATTTGTAGACAAAATATGGGAATAAACAGCCCAAATAGCAGTTTTCATGTTGTGTAAATAATTTTTTTTCAATGGGGCTGCGCATTGGTATTTTAAACCTTTGCAAACCTAGTATATTCCCCAGGAGCTGGTACCACTTTTTAGTGCTGCACCATATAGGCGGTACCAATTACAGCAAACAATTTTGACGCCCAGTTTCCTCCACAGAGGGAGGCACTTGAGCTCTTGACGATGCAAACTTATAACAGGATTTAATTTTGCCGAAAGCGCCCAAGCCAAACAGAAACTCGGGATCTTTTACATGCCGTATAAATCATAGATATTGCTTTTAATGGCCATACCAATATACCTCTGAATTTTTGAAATTAAAATGTCGGTGAGTCGGTTGCGTCCACTTAGGCTTCTTCCATCACTTAAATGTTTCCTCTGTTTTTTCTTTTTAGATCCTAAAAGACGGGTACCCATACGCTTTTGGATATGCCCAATGCACCCTAATTTTTCCACTTGAATGTCATACGGATTCAGGGCAAGTATTGATGAAAAACCTCTCGAATCTTCATCGCCCAAATATTTTGTGTAACGAATGCCATAATGAGCTTCAGATCTTTCAAATATCGCCGTTACACCTTTCACTTCCATGTCTCTACTAATTTCCACAATAGTTGTCAATACATGATGGTCCATGAACAGAATTAAATGCAGTTTTGCACCGACAATGTTCCGAAAACACTTCAAAGTCAATAACTTTTCCAGTTTCAATACTCTTAGCTTTAACAATACCATTGAGGAGCTGGTATCCTCTTTTCTGCCATGAACCATCTAAGGCAACATCAATGTCACGGCTACCTTCTATTCATGTTGCCCCTTCAACAGAATTTCTCATTGATTTTTCACAGGTAAATTTGGAAGAGTCGAATAGCAATTCAGTATAAGTACGGAATTTTTCAGGTGGAGACGGCAAGTTCATAATTCACAGAATATTTCAGCAGCTGAGCGACCTCTTCCAATAGATCTGAAAGCAAATACCAATCTGATATTTGAGTGGGAAAGCTTATTTTATTCCTCAATTTAATTGACGTATGGAAACCATGTTTTTTTTTTTTTTTTTGCGCAGAAACTACAACGAAGTTCCATGTAATACACAATTCCAACTCTTTTAGAAGAATCCAATAAGATGGAATGACCACAGTTTTTACAAACAGCAAAATTCAATAAAGTTTTATTCAATAAATTTAATTCTATTAAAACATTTTTTTCATTTCTTCCTTCCATATCTTCATATAAACCATTGTTTGAAATAAGTTTTCGTTTGGAAGCACTTTGAATAACAGTTTCTGTGCTGTCTGATGTGATAACTGGAACATTTTGAGCATTCATTTTTTAAACGTCGACATTTTTGAGTTTTATAAATATTTTTAGATCTCCCTATAATTTGGCGTTAAGAAAATATTAATAAATAATTTGATGTAAAACGTGGATTAAACAAAAAAAAATCTGGATAAATAAATTAGAAATCACAATTAGCAAATTCAAACAAGAATGAACCCATTTAACAACAAACCAAACGAAAAAAAAAATAACTGTGTTGAGTTGTCTTTTCCTTTCTTCAAAGAAAAATCGTTTTATTTATGTATAATAAAAAGGTTATACTAATTGTAGACAAAACAAATCGTGCTGTCATCAAAAAATTAAGCATGATGAAATACAGGTGCTCTTCGAGGAGCACCTATCACGCGTCAAGGAAAGTGGCTTCCTATAAAAAGTAAATAAAAATACTTCTAATTATTGTATTTCCATATATCGTATATCATTTTAAGCAGAAATGTTTGAACTTTTCAAAAATATAAAAAAGTCAAAATTGATCATTTTTCAAAAATTCATGTGCCGGATACCCTTAATTTTTATTTGAGCTTTTGTGAAATTTTACTGCATCTACAGAAATGAAGAAATTTTTTTATGAAGCTTTTAACTGCTAGACACAAATATTTTTATGGAACTAAAATCTTAGTTTTAATTTAACATATTCTTATTTTCAAATTTTAACACTATTTTTAATTAATTTACTCCATATAAAATAGTTTTGAAATGATGATAGATATATTTACGAATATATTATTGCTAAAAAGGTGTTTACGGAACTAAAATTTCAGTTTTTAATTTTAACATGAATAATAAAATTAAAAAATTAATCAATATTTTTTACATGGAATTTTTATATTCAAATTTTAATAATATTTTGAATTAATTTATTCATAAAATAGCGTAAAAATCTCCAAAGAAGATAAAGCTGACAAATAATTGCCTTTATTTTAATAACTTTTACAAAATGGGTTTGAAGAAAATAATAGGAGAGTGGGTAAGTTGTGAGAGTGTTTACCAGTTAATCCGGCTTAACCTAAGAAAGAATATTAAGAATGTCAGGATTAAATTAATTTTAAAAAGGATTTGAGGGAAAAAACATGGGTATTCTTAAATTCAATGACAACGTAAATTCCAACACGAATTAATTAAAAATTGTAACACTTTTTTATCTTAATTGAAATTTTTTTTATAGTTACTAATATTTAACTATTTTTCAGCTATCGCAATATATTTTTATATAGATTTCATATATATACAATAAAAATACTTATCTATATTCACTTGAATTTAGATCACTTTAAAATTGCTTAAGATAGGAGTCTTCAACCTTTCGCGCTCTAGGCCAAATTAAAAAATTTACAACGATTTGCGGTCTACATCAATAAATTCACAGTGATTCGCGGGCCACAGGACTGTCAAAAAATATTTTAGTCAAGAAATTTATATAAAAAAAAGGATTTTTGTTTTACAAGACTAGAACCGATTCTAAGGGAACAGATGGTATTTACTGATTTGCGGATTGGTTTCAAAAAAGTTAAATGGAAGTCGAATTATATATATATATATAATACTTTGCAAACCTGTTAAAAATAAGAGTCTACCTTTTTTTCCGAAACTTTATGAGATTTTATGCCTAGTCAGATTTTTTATATTTTAAATTATTTAAAATACAGTATAAAATTTTCGAAAAAATCGTCCTTTTCAGAGATTTTTACCTCAATTTTTACCTTTGCTAAATCAAACACATTAGCAAAATATCTTAAGCATTAAGAATAACAGAAAAAAAAATAGCGTTTTTTTACAACAAAAAGAGAACAAGTCAATTTTTTTCAAAATTGCCTCACATTCAAATGAGGGAGGGGGGGGGTATTAATATACCTTCTGTGGACCATTCGTGGACCGCAGGCATTGGTTGAAGACCCCTAGCTTAAGAGATATTAGCGACGATCATTCTAAATTTGAATCACTCACAAATGGTGAAAATGTGCTCACGCAAGATGGTAATTCCCTCTCTTAAATTCCATACAATAACCTGTGAGAAATTTGAAGTTATGTTTAATAAATTGTATGACCTATAATTCTACATGATAGGTCTATAGTGGAATGAAGACATGAAATCGGGATTCTAGACACATATGATTTAAGCACTTCAGAAACGAACAACTCTTGATTTTGAATTAGACGATAAAAAGCTCACTGATGCCTCAACCTTAAGTAATGGAAAAAGAGTTAGCGTAAGGTAGAAAAGAAGCTAGAATTAGAAGGAGAATTGAAGTTTAACAAAGTTTAAGAGAAGTGATGCGAAGGAAAATATAGAGAGAAATGCTTCATATATTTCCTTTAAATGGATTGCATTTCATCAAGGACAGTATTGGATGTTATATTACTGGAAGTTGACTTATTAAAACATTAATACCGTCAGAACACAATAAATTTTATTTAAAAAATTTCCATCACTTAAATCAAGGAAAAATTATGAAATTAAAAAAAAAATTTAGATAGCTCAATGAATCTGAATTGGTGATACGAGGTACATAGATTATTGTTAGGTTTATCAAGCGGACTAAATTCATTTCGGTCACATGATAAAGACAATCACGTGTTCTTTATTCAATTCAAAACAAACTGGCATTTGACTTGTACTAATCATTATACTTGTAAAATTTAGATAACACTTCAAAAATTTGATCATTGGGCAAAGAAGTTTAAGTATTAAGATTCTTTAAAGAGTTTGCCTGAACCTCTTAAACGGAGGTAAAATGGGTTCCCTTTAAGCAAGATTTAAATGTAGGAGATAAAAAAAAAGTCGCATGGGGCCAACTCGTGGGAATAAGAGGGCTTCATCACAGTCATGTTTTTGCTGGTCAGAAACTGCTTGACAGATAGGGCCGCCATATGAGAGGGTGTACTGTTTTGGTGGAGAAGCTATTCATCATTACCAATTCTGGCCTTCTTTTTCCTAATTTTTCACGAAGTCTTTTTTGTACTTCAATGTAGTAGAGATAATTAAAAGCCTTACTATTGATGTGAGGGGGAACCAACTCATATCACGAATTTTGACCATGTTATGGTCTGTAATCGCTGACCTTGGGCGCCCAGCAGGCTCATCATCTTACATATTGACCCGTCCCCCTCAAAAGTGCTTACACGATTCAAACACACGGGCACGAGACAAAGATTCGTTTCCATAAACCTCGGTTAGTATTTGAAATGTTTTTGAGGGTGATTTCTTAATTTCACAAGAAACTACATGTTGATTCGACATTTTCCTGGCAGAATGCAGTTGCACGTGGTCACTCAATGACGCAGTAGTCTCAATTGGCATGATCGATTATTGCGAAAATGACCACATGGATAGAGGAAGGTCGGGTACGACGTCCCTAAAACAGTTGTTGCCAATTCCACTCTTTGTTCAGGTTACACCTTTTGTCTCTTTTTTTGTGTCATACCTTGTATTTTCTTGTAAATAGAGTATATTTTTTGAGCCTAAAGCTGTAGTTGCACCCATTTTGCAGTATTCTTTCTACAAAGAAAAACAATACTTAAATTTATTTGATATTCAAATAATTTTTATTAATATTTATTTAGAAATGATTATGTTTTTATTATTTAAGAAATACTTCATTGGTAATAAAGTATGTGCTTCTGAATCTTAAACAGGAAGTACACCTATGTATTAGGTTATACTTACCTTTTCTTAAAAAAATATACGCAAAAATGCCAATAACTTTTAAATTACTTAAGAAAAATTTTACTTTTATTTACAGTAACATTATACTCCTTCTTTTTTTCTTAATTTTATTTTTAGTTTAAATTAATGCAGACTAATTTTTTTTCCCAAAATTCTTTCATCTAACAGTATTGACTACTTATTCTCAAACTTCTTCACTCAATCAATTCCGAATATTCTTCAATAATTCTATTATTTTTACCACTACTATTCAATTTAGATCCATCTCTGTTTTTTTTAAACTCCTCAAATATTCTTCCAAGAAAATAATTCTTGCTTTGAACTAATTCCACTAACAATTTGTTTAAAACAGAGGCCGCTAAATGTGTGAATGTGTGTTAAAGAATTTTGACGATATCTTATTAGTATAATTATGTAGATTTGAGAAATGAATTTATATCTCCTCCATCCTCCTCCACATTTCGCTGGGATTAAAAGCGTCCATTTTGTGTTTTAATTTGACTTCAATCTTCATTAAAATCTAGCTTAGTCATTATACCTGTTTTTTGTAAGATACTGCACCAATTAAGGACCTGTTATATCAAAATTAAAGTTCAAACAATTTTCGAGTTACACCAACAATACAGTGAAATAGATTTAACGCGAAATAATACAACGGTCCCGACAAACTGCTATGTACTTTCATGCTTTTTTTCTCTTAACACGAAATGAAAATTGCTTAACACGAAAAGATTTCCCTTTTGAAAATGAATAAAATTTGGGAAACACCAGATTTATAAGAAAGGTGTGAATTGAAGGAGAGGGGGTTTTACATATTTCGTAGAGAGAAATGAGACTAACTTGGCTTTGGAGTACCCTTGGAATAACCTGTGACACAAGCCAGTTTTGTTTATCTGAGCTTCTTTCAACCCCACCTCTACAACACTACACAAATTTTCTCATCAGTTTTGTTTTTTAAAAAAACTTGGAGAATTTTGTATTAAATTTCATTAAGTTATGAATGTTTTTGTTTCATTGATTTTTAATAAATACGTGCATATATGTGTACTATGTAAATAAAAAGTACTATAATAAACTTAATTTTCTTTAATATATATTTTTCTTTGTAATATCCTTCAACACAAAATTTTTTTAACACTAAATTTTATTTTAGTCCCTTTAGTTTCGTGTAACAATTTTCATCGTAATTCAATCTGCTAATGAATAAACATATCTGTAACCTTACAATTTGCAATTCAAAACATGAACGTCACTATAAAACAGAACCGAAATATTAAACTCTTATTACTATAATATTACAGCAACAATTCAGAAAAGAATAAATATACGATCAAAGGAATTCAAACAAAAAATAAGGTGTAAGTAAAATTGTAGTCAAGGGCAGACTTTCCCATCGGCTCCCTCCTTCGCCTTTAGAAATATATAATATCTCAGCTAAATTTAAATTATGGAATAGCAGGATAGGACATAGAAAATATTGTTATTTTTTTAAAAAAATATATTTTCTCGTCTAACCATTTTTTCCCGTTAAAAAAGACTATTTTTTATAACCAAAACTTGTTATTCAAATTGGACCGCATACCGCGGTCATCCATTGGTGACCTCTGTCTTTTCTTGACTGCGAACAATAGGTCTCATTTCATAAAACTCTGATTTTGTCCTGAATTCAAATAAAATGCTTTGCAAACAGGCTTTTGAAGATTATTTGTCTTCCCAATGGATAATCCGAAAATAGCTACTTAGCAGAAAAAATTATAGAATTTTTTATTTTAAAATTATTTATATTGATTATCAGAAATCTCCATATTTACTATCTTAACACCTTAAGCGGTTAATTTTTTTTGTGCCCAAAACGTTCCAATAAAGTTCACATTTTTATTGCATATAACTAAGCAAAGTACTTATAACAGAGTGCGGAAATGGAAAAATTCTATTTTAACAACCAATTTTAAAGTTTTCATTCTATTTTTTATTTTGTAATTGTAGAACAAAAAATCCCCTAAATGTTTGCTTTTTATAAGAATTTTTTCCATGTTTTCTGCTTTGAGGAAAGTTTCACGTACCTTGAAACAATTCTCGCACACTTAAAAAAAACTTTCATTTTCGTGCCTCTTTTCAAAAGGTTCAGGATTTTGTGTGGGTGCATATATATTGCTCACACAAAATTAAAGTATGGTGTAAAACTAAGTCTTACATTTCAATGACAGAGATAATATCAGCTTTTTTGGATTACCTTTCCATTTTCATTTCTTCTCAAGCAACAAATTGCACATTGCCCCTTTCCAGTCCCTTTTTTTTCAATCGAATTATTTCAAGCATCTAATTTTCTGCCTTCAATAAAAAAATTCTCGCCATCACCACAAAGAAAATCCCAGATGAGAAGTATTTCAGTACCATGGACAAAGTGCAGCTTTTAAAAACTCCAGCACAAATAATCTCACTATAATAATGAAAAATATGGCTATATCAAAGATTGAAAAAAGAAAACATCAGTGCCCGTATAACGTACGGGCACACCGGTTATGGTCAGCTTTAGGTAGCCCGTACGGAGTACGGGTAAACCAATTAGGAGGTTAAAAATTATTTTTAGTTACCAAGAGTGATTCGAATAATATGTAAAATAAATCACTTCTAGAGAGAAGCCATTTATGACTCGTGGTGCTGGTGGCATCGGCGGTTCACTTACAATTAAATCTTGAGTACAGAAATCCTCGTACGTGTCTCATGGTACATTGTTGAAACGGCGGAAGGGAGAGGGGTAAAAATGACTCATCTGTATAGAGATACTCCAGTGTTATGCCAAATCTCGAGACGACGCTGCATGGGGATGAATGACTGTCGTCCCATGGACACATTATATTGCATGACCGAAGGCAGAGGTTTCTCCTAGTCTAGGTCACCATGAACCATCTCTTCTACATTACGTATCATTGTTGAGGTATTACACTTTAAGTTAGTGATGATTTTAGAATACGTAAATTCACCCTCCTGCAGGCCGATCTTGCATTGCCATTCAAACCTCGTTAATTACTCATATGACCTTCTGCGTTTTCGGGAAGGCTTATTAACCCTTTCAATCATTTACAACCGGAGTAAGCATTAAGTCGATCGCGATCGACCGGTGGACCGCCAAAACAATTTGGAGTGACCGCTTGAAGATTAGCCATTTGTAATTATATACCGAAATGTTCAAGCTTGGCTGACAGTACGAAGACTAAGTATTCTACTGATTATAATTACGAGAACTAACTTAAGATGAAAATGTTTTATTTTTTGATGTGGTTTGAAATGTGTGATAATAAATGGATCATTAGATATTGTTAAATTTGTGGCTATTATTTTTATGTTTGTATTTTGCTTTTTGCTTTAAACGCGTTTTCAAAAAAGTGAGTTTTTCATTTTATTTACGTATGTAAGTAAGTATTCCATATTTATTATAAAGTTATAATAAGTATTGTTGACTTTTTCTTTACCTCACCACATCTACGACCGTGGGCAGGGGGCGCGGTGGTCCAGGGTCGAATGACTACCATTCTCATATCCTACCCCAATACGCTGCCAAACATGTATTTTTTTTTCTTTTTGCAGATTGTCGGCAACAAAGAACAGTAAGAAATAAATTATTCAATAAATAATTATCATTAATTAATAAAAAAATTATTAATAACAAATACTTAATTAAATTTTACGTACCATAACATGGGATTATAATCGATCGAAAAAAATCATGGGTATGAAGGAGGCTCCGGATCTGCGGACTCTCCTCTCTCTCCCTTTGTGTGGTAGTCCAGTCATATTAGTCAAGAATTAGGGTCAACTGCGGAATGAGAGATGATAAGCTGAAAATTTGTATAGACCATTATTTTGTCATTCTAAATGTTGTCTCAAAAGTCTCATAAAATCTCGTGCACGCGTCTGAAGATATTCAAGGTCAAAGGTTAAAAAAATCGGTTTTTTTTGCAAATATCTCGTTTTCTATGGCTTTAATGCTATTTACATTTATTATAAATATTGTACAGAATACAATTTTCTATAACTTTAAATGAAACATTTTTTTATACATCAAACCGTTTTTGAGATAGAGGGCGCTGTACGCGCAACGCTTAGCTATCTACAGCAGAACGCAAGGTCAACCGTTAGTCACATGATATAATACGCCGTATAAAGTCTTTTAGCCTTAAAATATATAGTTACAAACAAGTGGCATTTTTTATTAATTATTAAATTACATTTCATTAATCAAGTATATTTTTTTAATAACCCTCATCTGTTCGTAGAAATATTTCATCTTTGTCTGGGTGGAATGGCCTTTTCGAACAGCTCACTAAATAATAAGGATTTTTCTACTTCTCAGATCATGTTTCTTCCTTTTATTGATCATCCTGCCAATAACGTGGACACAATTTATACTACTTTTCATTGTGCTGCAAATATTGCCAAGTTACATGGCCAAAAAAAAGTGTTTTATTACTTTTGATCAACCTCTCTACTCTAAACCACGTGAAATAGTTGCTGCGTCAGATGCTAACTCAGAATTTTGTAAGTTGTTGTTAAAGTAGGAGGATTTCATATGCCCATGTCCTTTCTTGGATCCATAGGATATATAATGGGCGGAAGTGGACTCAAAGAAGCTCTAGGTAAAATATATGCTACAAATTCAGTCGATAAAATGTTCAATGGTCATGCTTATTCAAGAAGTATCAGAGGCCATACATTATTACGACTTGCATTATCAGTGATGATATTCGAAGACATGAAGATTGTGTTAAATGAGTTAACTGAACAAATCAATTGCTGAAATGTTTCCTATGAAGATGTTGAAGGGTGTGTAGGTAACTCAAACTTATTTATTTATCCATTTCAGAATAAACTGAAAGAATTAAAAGCTCGATGTTCTACAGCACAATTATGGGTATAATATTTCGAAATGGTATCAATAGCACTCGACTTCATTCGCGCTAAAAGACTAGGACTTTTCAAAGAACATTTTAATGCTGTACGAAGAATGCTGCTGTATTTTCATGCTAGTGGTCCTTTTTTGTATGTGAAGTCTGTGCATTTATATCTTCAAGATATAATCGATTTGGAAAATACAATGGATGGACAGACTTTTAAGAAATTTAAAAAGGGACTCTTCACCGTGAAACGAACAGAGAAATTTAATTCTGGTACATGGAAAGATATGATTATCGAACAAAGTCTAATGAAATCTATGAAGACAGAAGGGGAGTGTCTGGTAGTCGAAGTACTCAAGAAAGTGTTTTATGTAAATGGGTATTTGCTATGTAGGCTACAAATACAATTTGTAAGGAGATAGAGAAGTTTTATACCATTTCTTTAAACTCTACTGAACAACACGTTAATGTTAAGAATTCAACAGTAAAACGAGATAATACTGATGTAAGTAAACTGGTTGAATGGTTTACACTTCATATTCCCTTTCTAAATAAGCAACAATTGGTATCTTTAGCTTCCGTAATGGTTGGAAATGATCAAATTAACTGTCACAAAGTCCATAAAATCGGTTTAGAATCAACGGTAAAGAAAACTGGTTTAAAATTTAATGAAATAAAGTTAAAACAATCCGATAAGGTTTTACCACTTTCGATTCTCAACAAATCTGTCAAAATTAACGGTTGAAGAGTTTCAATTGATCTATTGCTACTCTTCCGAAGAATAACTCAAAGCAAACAGTTTGAATGTAATCTTCAAGAATATCTCCAATATGAACTAAGTCCATATCCATATCCTTTATTTGATAATTATGGCACTTGAAAAACCACAAAAGCGGCATTATATGACAATAAGACTCCTGTCGATTTTGACCTCAATGAAAATAATGTAACATACATTAACGATGGTGTGTTTCTTCTGCATCGCGTCGTATGGAGTAAGACGATACTTTTTCAATAATTTTAGATAATTACGTAAAATATTTACAAAAACATTATGATTCTAAATTGTAGTTGTAATTGATGGATACTCGGACTATAGCAAAAACATAAAAGCAATGGGACAGCTAAGAAGAACTGCTGTTTTATCAAAATCGAATGAAGTTTGCTTCGACGAAACAATGATCGCATCAATTCACCAAGAGAAATTTTTGTCGAATCGATGTAATAAAAAAGGTTTTATTAACATACTGATTGGAAAATTAGAATCTGTTGATATCAAGACAAAACAGGCCAGAGATGATGCAGATGTTCTTATCGTAGAAATAGCTATTGAAGAATCTGAACATCACAGGACTGCCGTCATAGAAAGAAAAGATATTGATTTGCTCGTCATTTCAATTGGACGTATTCAAGCACATCAAGAAGAAGTGTTCTTTAAAAAAGTTGGCAAATGGAATATTGAAACTCAATATACTCTTCCAAAAAAAAAAAATTTTAAATCCTCATTGTAAAAAGCACATTTTATTTCTGCACGCATTTAGTAACTGGGGCACAAAATCTCTCTCTACATTTTTTAAAAAATAGGGGGGGGGGAACTTTCATTAGAATATTAGAGAATGTTCTGTATTTGGATCAACTAGCTCAAGTATTTCAAGAAGAAAACTGTCCTGTACAAACATTACATGAAAATGGAGTACGAGTCTTGTTAGAGATATACAATGCTCCAAAATCCGAGAAGAGTATTAATAATTTTCATTATTCTCAATTCATCAAGTCAACAAAGCTCAATAAACCCGTGCAGTTAGTTATCCAATCTTCCACCAACAAGTACAGAGTCTCATCAACACATCAGCAGTGTATATTATCAAGTTCAAACTTGGTTAGGGAATGATTTAGAACCCCAGGAATGTGGTTATATTTTGCAAAATGAATTCTTGGAATCGATTACGACAATATTATCGTATGCTCCAGATGAATTACTTAATACAATAATTTACAACTGCAAAAATGGTCATGGTTCACGCTGTGGATGTTGGAAATCGGGATTGAAATGTTCTTCAGCTTGTGGCCAGTATAATGGGCAAACTTGCTTCAATGCTTCACGATATGAGAGCGATCTCGATGAAGATTTTACTTTTGATCCCAAAATTCTTCTAGATTTGGAGACAAATACCCTTGACGACGAAAATAATGAGAATGAATTGGAAATTTTCAAGTAGCCGGAAGACAATGAAGAAGAAGAGGAAGAAAAAATAACATTCATGTTCGTCTTATTATTAAAATTTTTGTAAAACCTCTTCACACATCCTAATTTCAATTGTAAAATTGTATAAAACGATATTTCTAAATAAAAATATAATTAAAAATTACTTAGATTATTTTTCACTACTTTAAATGTAATTAGTATATATAATAATAGAATATAACTAAAAAATACCTTAAGCATTTCTGTCAACAACTACACGAACATGTCTTTTTTAAAGAAATAGATACTTGATTAATGAAATCTATTATTAAATGTAATGTAATAACTAGTAAAAAATGTCAAATGTTTGTAACTATATATATTTTTAAGGTTTATAAACTTTATACGACTTATTATATTATGTGACTAACGGATGACCTTGCATTATGCTGTAGATAGTTAAGCGCCCTCTACCTCAAATACGGTTTAATGTGTAAAAAAATGTTTCATTTAAAGTTATAGAAAATTTTAATCTCTACAACATTTATAACAAATGTAAATAGTATTAAAGCCATAGGAAAAAAGATATTTGCAAAAAAAAAAAAAAACGATTTTTGACCTTTGACCTTGAATATTTTAGACGCGGACACGAGATTTTATGAGACTTTTGAGACAACATTTAGAGTGACAAAATATAGGTCTGTACAAGTTTACAGCTTATTATCTCTCATTCCGCAGTGAAACCCTAATATGACTGGACTATGGGCCATTGATAATGGGTGGACCGCAACATCTTGAAAAAGTTAGAAGTAGCCCGTACCCTGGAAATGTCTGCCCGCCCCTGATTTACAGCAATGCTTCACAAACTTTCAATTTTTTCGATCCAATTTTCAATGTAATTTCCATCGCTCCCCTCCATACAATAACAATGTATTGAATGAAGATAGATGTGCTTAGATGTACTTAGATGTGCTAGAGCTACAATACGACCTTTATTAAAAACCGTACAAATTATCAAGATAAGTATTAAATTTGGTATATGTTATTTTTAAGTAAGAAAATTAAAAAATTATTTTTATTAGGATAAGTATTATGTTTAATTCTTATTTTTAAATTGAAATAGATTGCAAAATAATTTTTAATTTTATTAAATATTTATTTCCTCTTAATAATTCATTTTTCATCCATTCTAAATAAATCTGAAATTTTCTGCGATGGTTGCTTTGAAGAAATTAGAGTTAAATAAAGAAAAAAGAAATTCGAGAGACAGAGAGAGAGAGTCACACACACACAATTCCTAATATTAAACCTTCCTTTTAAAAGCCTATAGGAGTCACTAGTAATTATTAAATTTGTTCTTAATTTAGTATTAATAAGTATCTCAAGAACATTGTGCATCACAAAACATTTATAAGTATATTATATCAGTGTAAATATGTATTTTATTTTTTATTGTGTCAAAATGCATATTTTGTTTTGCGTCCTTTCAATAAATTAATTATTTTTAAATAATCTTTTACTTTCAACTTTTCGATATGCTCGTGCTCCCTCCCCCCATGTAGGACTTCCACGCCCCCTAGGGAGTGCGATAACTACAGTTTAAGAACCACTGATTTATAGAATCAAAAGACGATGTACACATTTCAACGCACCTCTAACGAGTTTTTATACACTATTCACTTGGAATTTTAGAGAATGTTTCTCTCTAAACATATATATATGATCACTTTGTAATTTTTAACCTGTGAATATTCTAACATATTTTGTTTCTATGAAATTTTCGTTTAATTTGCAGGACTCTATCATGATGTTGCAATGTTCACATGCAGCATGCATATTGATTATTTAGTTTTCTTTTCTACTAGTATGCTTTGTAGTTTTGTCTAATAAAATAGGACATGTTTTATTCTGGCCATATTTTTTAAAGATTATTAATAAAAAGCTGCTCTATTTGAATTTTTAAATTGAAGAACTAAACCAAGGCTCTTTTCATGATGTAGTATAATTTGAGTTTAGAAAATACAGCAGACCCCAAAGTACTTTCATAAAAAAAATTTATGCTGTTCTTATTTAGCATTTTGAAATACTTAACAGAACTCTAGAATGCTATAAACGGTCTCGGAAAAAAATAAACTTACAAAGTACTCCTCTTGCATTCCTCCAGATGATTTTTTTATAATAATAATTGATTTTTAATTTGAAAATGTCACACAGTTAGAATTTTAATTAATATTATTAAAAGAAATTGAAGATGGTAGGTGGAAGAGTACTTTATAAAAACTCTTGAAGTTTATAAAACTGTGGTTTTTTCTGATAGGGTTTTTTTACTTAAAACTTTTCACTATACAACAAATAATCCTCTTTAATATATTAAGAGACTTCGTTATTTTTAAAGAATTTAGAAAAAAATATTCTACTTGAATGAACACGCTTGTTTCCGAAGCTTTGAATCTTGCTCACAAAGTTTTGGAAAACTGGAGGAAATGGTGAACTTTAAAAGGCTCGCTCTCAATTTGTGAAGAATTTCACCTTCCAATTATAGAGGATTTTCAAGAGCTCTATTCTCTTTTTTCATTTATTTTATGGCGGAAAACATGCATTCACTTTTATCTGTTTATTTTAACCAAGTTGAAGTCTTATATGGAGTATAAACCGCGGTAGACCATCAGCAGGTGAACGAAATGCAGTAGACTTTTATAAAGAGATTGTGTATATAAGATCATAATATAATGTTGTTAATAATAACAATACCTTTTAAGTATATAAATACGCTTGAATCATATACATATTTTTTGTGTGTAAATTAAATAATTTATGTTTAAAATTAAAATTGGTTACACAATGATTTTTTCTTTCGGATGTCATTGCCAATTAATGAATACACTTGCTCGAAACACGTTTGTTTCAAAGTTTACTTCTCCTTTCTTCTCCTTCTTCTTACTTCTCTTAACTGCTTATTTTATTTATTTATTTTTTATTATTCTGTTTGCAAAGTCTTACTTGCAGTACATATTACTTGGATGCGAAAAAACTCATCTTGGAAATTACAAATACCGAAATAGGAGCATTTCTAATTGGCCGTTGAGACACGATAACTAATTGAAAAAATTTTGTACACCACAATACATGTATTCGAACAATATTTGAAAAATTATAGCAATTTTTAATGTACTAATTATTTTATCTACTATGGAGATGAAACTCATGTCAAGTTTTGAACATTTAACTCTATTTTAATTTTCTTTGAGTTAAGATTGTGCTAACGGGTTTGTTAGAAGGCCACTGACGAATCAAAATCATAATTTTGTACCATAATAAAGTGTGGTAAATTATTTGTCAGGCATGTTTTGTGTAAAGTAAAAATTAAGAGTTTTTATATCTAATTCTTCAGCGATGTTTAATTTCTTAGAATGAAGTATAGAAATAAATAAAATATAAATAGAATATCTGTTTATGCGGGGGATTTCTTTTTAGTATATCGTTTTGTAAATTAGAATATCATGCCTAAATTCCATCAACAATTTCGAATCATAAAAATTTTACAAAGCACTTAGGCTTATTTTTACCTAAGAAAAGAACTGCACAACCGAGGTTCACATAGATCTCTAGATACTTATAGAATGTGTGAGAATGCCCCTCAAAAATAATTATATTTCGTCAATCTATAATGTGACTCCTGGATTCACGATAACATGTGTCAATTTAATAAGTTAATAATAAGAAGAAAATAAACTAATTTTATGGAAAAATCTAAAAACTACCGGTTAGAAGATACTTGGATTTCCTGAGCCATTTTTAGTTAACAGAAAAACTTTCCAGAGTAGAAATTTTTTGAAGAAATCATTTACAATTAATACAGAAAAATTAATCAGTCAGAGGTTGTCATTTTTATTCTACAGTGAACAATTGATATCGATTGCATTATTGAACTTTATTGTTCGTATAAACCTCTGAGAGGTGGAGGTTTCATGGCGAAATCAGTTACTTACAACGTTTTCTCATTCTTCAAAAATCAGAGCAATCGTATAAAATTTAGCCTTGAGATGATCGTATAGTTCCATATTAGATTAATTATTGGCAATACTACAAAAGTATACTTTTTGTGTTAATCAGTTATGAACGTTAGGGTCTTTTGAAGTTGTTAAGAAGCTTTGTATTGCGACGGTGTCCACAAAATTACCCATTTCCTGTTAGGGAACTAGTGATGTCTCAACGGTCAAGGCGTCTCACTTGGTAAAATATCCAAGACCGGACACTACGACGATTATCTTCTGAGGCAATTCAAACTTTGACCTTCCTTTAAACAGCCAACAGAGAGATGACCGATGCAGTTCCCAAGGAATATTGAAAATCATCACATGCGGGAACGTGCTTGAAGAAAAAGCAAAATAGGTGCAAAATGTCGCACAACCTTTATTGTGAAAAATAATTATTTACCATTGTACACTTTCGTTTTTTCACTGCAAGATCTCTGATTCTCTTGAGCAGCAGTAGTTGAGTAGGACAGCACTCTGATTGTTGTTCGTACCACTCCATAGTTGTCTTAAACGCAGAAATGCGTCAGCATTTGATGGACCCTTGCTACTTTCGTTGTTATTGTTGTTCTCGTCTTCAACCGTTTCATCGTCAAGAGGGTCAAATTTTTCTTGCACGGAAGTCACAATCTCGTCATCATTTGAAATCCAGTCGTCTGCATCGCATGCCATCTTGGTTTCTACATCAACAAAACTCAACAAAAGAGCAAGTATACACCCCTTTACTTGGAAACAAACTGATCTAATATTCCGCGCAGATGTTTACCAAATCACACAACTCTGAAATTCCCCAAATATCTCTCATCTTAGATTTTCCCGTCACTTTTGGCCTCACGCGAAACAACTGTTTATATATATAGTGCTGCACTGTTCGAAAAAGTATCCGGACTTCGGTTCGGATATTTGACGCTCCGGATAATAAACGTTCGGATATATATAAAAGACGTTCTACTATATATATAAGTAACACCCCCCCTTCGAAAGAAAACTTATTTTCAGTATGTGCATGCTCTTTATACCAATGCATAGTGATAAATATTTTATCTCAATGATTCTTACAAATGCCATCTGTGGTTGCTCATTTGAAAGATCACAGCCATCTATATCATTTAGGATAAAAGTTACATGCATAGCTTCTTGATGGGATTTGAAGTATTATTTTTGTTCTAAAATTAAATTATTTTAGAGTTTAAAACCAATTTTTTATAAGCCTTACTTGTATGTTGAAATTGAATTCATAACCAGGTTGCTTGACTTGTTCTGTGACTTATACTTCTCTTTTCCTCAGTCGTAAGTTTTAACTCCATGCAATATTGTTGATGTATAAATCTTTATTTAGATCCATTTTCATGGTTTTCATTCAGGCTTTCTTGCTATCGATGTATATTTTCATAATTTTACCTACATTTGTGTTCAAAATTTGGAGGGTTTTGGCTTAATTTAACTTTAAAATACATATTCCTTGTCTAGTATTTTCCCCTGATTCTTATGATGTTAATTATAAATGTCTAAATTTAAAAGTCAGATGAAGTGATTACTTACTTCATCATTCTTTTCGTAAGATTTCATTATTTTTCTTTTTAAAAATTTCATCAATTCTTGATGCACAGGTTGACCAGAATGTTTTTCATCTTCAACAGACTCCCGACCTTCCAAAAATCATTTGTGTCATTAAAAATTTAACCACATGAAATGTGCAGTTGTCTACAAACACTTCCTTTAACAATTTAAAACATTAATTTTGAGTTTTTTTAATTTCACGAGAAATTTCAAATGTATACGCGGCTGGAAGTTTTAGTTAATCATGATCGCGAATCTCAACACTACAATGTCTTACTGAAACAAGAATGAAAAATAAACTGAACTATATAGATGGATGAAAAAACGTGCCACCAGCCCCAGAAGCATGAAGGTCAACTACCTTTCCTGCCCACTCCTTCACTCCAAGCCTAACAGCTAGAACATGTGGGGAATTAGTTGTCACATCTTGTATGCACTGACAGGTACCTCGCTATGTACCAAGCATGTCAAAATCGCGATCCATAATGCATATCCTGACGGTTCAGCCAACGTAACAGCGTAGCAAAAATAATTATTAAAAAATCTTGCAGTTTGATTTTTCTTAATTATGCATAATTATTGATAGCAAACCACGAAATATTATTAGTCATTTTGAATACAAGGTCCTTTTTCCTCACCAATAGCAGCAGCTATCGCAATCGATTAAATCTACTGCCTTGCTTGACGCACCTAAAATTAAATATGTTGCTTTCACAGAAGAAAAAGTTCATTTACATTGGGCTTATTAATTTTTGCAAATATTTTATGTCTGGTAAGTTAGTGTGATCGAGGTTAAATATTGATTTTCTTCAATTTTTTGTATTTATTTTATGTTAATTTCTTACTAATCTTTTTAGACTCTTGCCTTCTATAAGTGAACTGAGACCAGAATGTAGTAAATTTAAACGAAAATTTCTGATTAACATTGATATTTTTTTTTAAAAAATTAAGATTATTTTACTTTTATATAGAAGATAAAGTTATTTTTTCGATATGTATCAACGCTGCTAGTTTATCAAAGTTACACTCTATAACAAAATAATGTGCCGCACCAAGAAGAAACAAACGCACTTAATGCATATATACCTTTCGATAGAAAATGCAAATATTTAACTTTGGTGGGTGGGGTCAATGATGAGGTAGCTGGAACTCAAGTGTTACACAACTGACCTTCCATATGGAAAATAAAACAGGGAACTTGGCACTGCAAGGAATAGTTTCCACGTGAATGGGTTTTCATCGACATACGCGAACAATACTAAAACCTCTCAGATGGATTCGCGAACAGCGAGAGCAGACGACACCATTTGAAAACGCGCGCGCGAAGTGTAATTAGTACGAAGGAAGCGGGGTGGTCGAATCTCAGGATCGCTCCACATTCAAGTTAGAACGATGCTACTATTCGATGATTTTAGGATAAATGGGTATACCAAGACGTCAAGAAGGTAGCGATCGACCAAGAGCAGCAACATGACATTAGGGCAAAGTGAAAATCTAATTGGTACTCACAATCTTTCATGTGTATGTATCAAAGTTCCGAGGTGTAACCGGGGCACTAAATGACTGCAGCATCGATCAGCTAATCAAGAAAAAAGGGCTGAGGTCAAGGAGTCTATTAAATAGACCACTTCTTCTCTTTGCATACCACCAAGCGCTTTTACAGGGGTACTATGGGAATTAGATCCGGAATTTCCCCGATATGTGTACAATTGTTTTCTGCTTACAATTGAGCCCCATTGACTAAAAATGTGTCTGAAGACATCAAGGGCATCTGATTACCGTACGCCACATAGTCCGACAACCATAAGTTATGTGTATGGTTGGTAATATCAATCAATAATAGTATCTAATTGGGTATCATCCATAACAACCTTAACCCCTTAACTGCAGAGGAAAAGTTACGAAATCCCCCCAGTGCTACCGTTATTTGTGCAGGCGTTGTTAAGCGGTTTATTAGGAGAAAAGAGAAGGTGTGTTTTTTTACCTAAAAATTTCTTACTTTCATTTTAAAAAAGAAAGAAAAGAAAAGGATAAAACACAATAAAATGAAAATGAAAATTTTAATCTTTAGAGCTACAACATAATAAAAAAGAAAGTATAACTTATCTGTTCTGTGATATATCATGAAACATAGGTGAACCAGCATCACATTCATTACATTTGTACAAAAATTAAAAAGCTCCTCTTACACACGGTAAGCAAAAATAACAGCAAATGAAGAATAGATAAGAGCACACTCAAACGAAAAAACACGAAAAACTGCTTAGGTTTGAATTCCACCGTTTTTGGAATATACCCTTGCAACTCGCGAATACAGCATAAATAAAACTCGCGATAATTTGCATAATCATGTTTTCCTGTCCTCGGTGAAAGTTGATTGAAAGCATGCTTACCCTAAAGAAATCACCAAGGAGTTGGTGAAAGGACGCGCATAGATCTGTCACAGACTCACTTTAAATAAAACATACGTCATTATGTTTGTATCAATTTTCATCCCATTCGGATAATTCTTTCTTGGTACTTTGCTATTTATTTTATAGAGTATATATACATAGAATAAAAAAAAATGTCCCTATGAGAAAAATGCAAGTACTATGGTATGCATCATAATATACAATATTCAAAGGAGAATCTGCGAAAGCAAATTTAGAAAAGATAAAGTATGACATTAACTACGATATATATATATAGCAGTTTGTGCGACTTGTCAGAAATTTGTCTTGTCTGTCGCTGTAAATAAAGTGTGACACTCCTGTTGTATACCATATAAATTGTTTTATAAATGTTTCGCTTCAAAACTGTAAGCAAAAGTTACAACACTAAATATCAAAGGAATCATTTATATTGTATCAACATAGAAACCAGTTAGTTTTAAAACATACAATAAAGATAACTTATCAAACTTTTTTTCTTGAGACATCAGTAGTTTCTTGTGTTTTATATACATAATTTCTTTTTGATAATCTAAAATTTTTTTATTGATGGACCCTTTTATAATCACAATTCTTTTAAGCCCTTCTTATAAAAGAGAAGTGACGGTAACAGTATATAAGAAAAAATAAAGCAATAATATCATCGATCACAGTGCAGTTTTTTTTCCCCCTTCACGTTCATGTCACCCGTCAAAAAGTTAGCTGAAACTCTTTGCATAAACTTAAGGATAGTTTGTTATGAAATAATGTTTTTCTATTATTTTGACACGTGTCAGAATTAATTGCCGTTATTTATCTTCGTTATAGTTTAAAAATAATTTTTTGAGAAGTTGATATGTTCCCATTTTTCTTCAATAAAAGAACTTTGTTATCCTAGTTTAATACATAAATTTTCAAATTTTTATCCAACTAGTTGTTTTTCATAAAGTGAATGTTAAGTTTTAAAGCAGTAACTTTAATTTACCAATTCAAAACGATGGATTTCTTTCAAGTAAGAAATTATGAAACCAAAATTATAAGAAATAATGCATTTTTCTATCATTTGAAATGAATTTATTTTTAAAATGGTGTTCTAATTCCTGGTGTAACCTATTTTTTTTATTATAGAATATTTTTTATGGAAAGAGGAACTGATTAATAGCGTTTTACCATATATATATTATTAGAAATTCTTAAATTTTTGAGTCTGAATTATATAGTAGAGGTAACCGAAATGAATAAAAATAAGTTAATTATTTTGGCACTAATTAATTGTCAATTATATTTTTTAATTAATTATATTAAAAAGTTTTAATTTAGCGATACAATGTTAAGTATGCATCTTAAAATGAAAACTCGTTAAAAAAGTAATTTATATTATAACACGAAACATTTTAGTTAGTGATTAAGGAAAAATCATTAATATCTACAAATATTTTTAAAAATTTATATTAGGCGAGTATGAAATACAAAAAGAAAGCCAAATTTGGCACGAAGTTATATGTTTGCAAAAAATATTTGAAAAATACTTAAAAAGTTATCAGCAACAAATATTTTTGAAATCGAGTTAATTTGGTACTTTCAATAGTTCTTGGTTTTGAAAACATTCCTTTTTCACACAAAAAATTAATTTTTGAAACATTAATTCAAAATTTGAGGAACCAGATACTTTATACCACTCGGAGCAAAATTTTTATAAATATATTATGTGAAACTTTGGAGAATAAGAGGCAGTTTGAAGAGATATACAAAATCCCTTCAAAAATTACAAATGTATTTCTATACGAATACACACATATCGAAGATTGATAGTGCTATGTGTCCTCAAAATTGTGCTAAAATTACAGATTACAGTAGTTTGAGTTTAGAAATCAATACAGAGACCTATTCAATCTGCTTGATTGTTTAGCAAGAGAATTGCCTATTTGAAGTTCTGAAGAATTTGATATCCTTGTCTTATGCGAGTTGCTAAGCAAGGCATGTGTAGAGCAGAAATGAAGTTGGATGGAGTTCCGGAAATATCAATTTATTCTTTTCCCTTGATAGCAAGAAACGGAATCTATCGACAAAATGCAATTACTCGTCGGACTAAAATGGTCCCTGAGGATTCAGAACTAGATTTCTTTCCATGTCAGTAAGAGTATGAGTAAATTATCTAGAATTGGAAACTAATTTTTTTGTTTTGGAAAGCAGAATAAGTTCTTAGCTTAATTTTAAGTAAAAATGTAACAATTATGGTTTTGGTTTTAAAAAATAAATCTGTTTTTTCTTGCCTGATTTAAAAGAAATTAACTGTTTACATTAATTTATCGTGTCCTAAATTCAGATAAAAAAGAAGATTTAAAGCTAAATTTAATTCCAATTTTTTTTTGGCTCTAAACATAACGTATTGCTGCTTTTATTCAAAAAGATCACCTTTTGACTTTGCACAGATCAAATGTTTTTTGACAATCATCTATCGAGGAACATATTACCTCAATGGAAAACTCCGCCCCTTCTTTCCTTATAGAAAGCTTTAGACTGTTCAATTTAGAACGTCATTTTTGGCATACCTTTTTCTCTTACTGGTATCGATAGTCGAGTGGATATAAACCAGGACTACTGGAAGGCCAGTCTCAGAGTTGTATTAAGTCCGGCACATTCTCGTTCAACCACATCTCGATCATCTTCGCTTTTTGAGTTGGAACGGAGTCCTGTTGAAAAGTCCTATTATTACCATTGATCAGGTTTACGCTCTAGGGCTTTACTATTGTCTCTATCATAGTGTCTTGATAAACTTCTGCAGTTGTTTTCATTTCTTTCTCGTAAAAAAAGAGTCCCTGAAGCGCCTTAATGATAGCAATATTGACATCCCTCCAAATCTGTACGGATACCGGATAATTTTCACTTTTCTTCGCCTCTAGGGCAACGGTTCTAAAATTTTCGATCCCCACGGTTCCCCTTTATGTATCTGGGTGACATCGCAGGCCCCCAAGGTTTTGAGAACATCCCAGGCAAGGGTTTTTAAAATTTCTACCCCCACGGGTCCCCTTTATATACCAGGGTGACATCGCGGACCCCCAAGGTTTTGAACATCCCTCCCCGACTTAATATGCTTGATCAAAATACAAGTTCTGGTAGAGTTTCTTCTTTGGGGTCTAGTTAGTAATCTAGTCTAGTAAGACAAATCTCTCAATTTTCCCACGGGATCTTTCAGAGTCTGTAAAAGATTTTTTTAATTATGTCGATACTCTATAAAAGAAGGAAATGTCAGTGTTACAGGAGAGACTCCGCGGAGCTCCTAGAGAGGCTCTACGGACCCCCACAGGGTCCCTCGAACCATAGTTTAAGAACAACAGATCTAGGACACTCTTTGCGTATACACGCACTTTCTGGAAGTTGGAAGATTCTACGACGTCGAAAATTTTCACCTAGGGAGACAAAAGTCGTCTGTGGTCATTATGAGCGTGTCTCTGCAACAGTGCTTTTGTTTCAAGGTACCGCTTATGCCTTGTATGAAAATGGCTAGTTATCCTTTGATAACATCTAAGTCTAAGGTCTTCGCTTACTATATGAGATATTTTTCAATTTGAACGTTCATCTGTTTACTAAGATGAGGTCTTTTTCGAAAAGAACTATGGCAATTTTTCTCCGTGACAGCATTGGCAAGAGCTGCCATGCTTACCGAGCGTGGACTACTGTTTCTAGTACGTTCTATAATGCCGTTGGTTTCAGAAAATCTTTTAATTGTTGAATAAATGAATAAGCTTTTGATGTTTAAATGTTTAAGAGCCTTAAAACTCTCTGACGGATTCTTCTTTTTTGATGCAGAGTAATAATTCCTACACACTTTTGTTTCGACGTTCGTTCCATTGCATTAGTATAATTTAGAGCAACATGCGTAAGAAACTAGAATTTTTCGAAAAATAAGGCAAAGATCTCTGTAAAGACCCTCTCTCTCTGAAGTCTGTCTGGTCCCAGGAGGCAATCTCAATTTTTTTATATCAGAACATATGACACAACTAAGTATGTATTCCACAAATACAATGCTTTTAATTACATCTATTAATTCATTAAAAAGACAATTTCTTTACACAAAAATAACATCAAGAAAAAATATTTTTCTGTAGAGTCTAATTGTTATTATTCTGACATAGTAAATAAAATGAAAAACAACGTATCCTAAATTAAAAACGTATCAATTATTATTAGAGTCGAATTTATAAAATTTACGTATAACTAAACAACAACTCCCATTTTCATAAAATATGTTGATTTTAATATGAAACAAGAATAAATGGAGAGTTTTGGCTGCTTTCACACATGATGTAAAAATTATAGATTCCATTTATTGTACATTATATTTCAGCACAACGATAAGATAATAGATCAAAGGACCACTCAATAGAATTGATCAAATCGTAGGCTAAAAACATGAAAGTTATTTATACATTTTTTACCTCTTACATGTTTATTTATATATCTCATACTTTTTATAAAAGAATATAATAAGGGATATTAAAGGAGTTAATTTGATAAAGAGGAATTAAATGAGAAATTTTCCTTGGCAAACAGAGGAGCTCTTCTCATTTCGTTTTGTTATCTCTATCATTGAGATAAATCCGAATCATAAACTCTTATCGATTTGTATATCTCGAAAAACTTATAGTTTTATCAGCACGATATCATCATAATTATAATAAATTCTATTTAATATTCCATTCTATACTCTAGACCAGGATGTGTAAAATTCAGAGGTCCCAGCATTTATTACCCAAAAGGCTCTGGAAACTATTCGCAGCATTCCATATTCGGCACTGTAAGTGTGTACTGATAGCAGTTAGGGTGACGGCGATATTTCTGGAAGTTGCATGCACAATGAGATACCTTATATCATAGACTAAAATCGACTTGTGACATTGTGACTAAAAACGCTGATTGCTGTTCCATTTTTAGATCAGAACTTATTCTGGTTTGAACTTGACTTCAGGGACTTTTGGATTTTAATATACGGTAGTGCCTCTATACAACACCTTTCACACTGGATAAATCTGAGGAGAGAGGGCAAGACGAGACTAAATATTTTATATCTTATCTCATGGCTCTCTTCAAGGTTCTCTATTATACACTTTCAATGGCCCCTTCTCATGTAGGACTGAGTGGTAATAAAATAGCTGATGCATTGGCCGTGACTGCGTCTGCTGACATTTTGCATAAAGACATAACACTTACCTATAACGAAATCTCAATTGAATATATGGAAATTAGTTCACTTTGGAGAGACCCACATCACCACTTATGGTATTTTAGAACAAGCTCACGTTGGTCTCATCAACTCTGTAATATCTTTCTCTACTTCTTTCCTCAATACTTCTCAACGCTGTATGTCACGTTAAAAAGTTAACAGAATTCTTTCTGTTTTTAACACAGCAAAACCAAGCACAGTCCGTAGGGCCAAAAAACCAGTGGAATTTTATCTTTCCTCAATATAAACTTAGTTCAGCGCCTTCACACTCAAAAAACCAAAGGACTCCATTTTCTTTGTCACCGTCCCGTTCCAAGGCCAACCACCTTCTCTTGCAAAAATTGCAACCTCTCCTGCAAGTGTGGGGAATAGCGCCAAATTCTCAAAAATCTACCACCAACAGCAGCCAGACACAACAAACTCAATGTTCCTAAAAAAACAGACGATTCCCTCCCTCTCCCTCTTTAGAGTAGCCACACCAAAGCTCTTTGCCTTCCAACAGGGTCGGATGCTTTTTACTCAGTGTCAGTGGTGCGAAGTAGATGAAACCTTCCACCGCTCATATACTTAGATGCTTGGATTTTACTGTCCATAAGATTTTAAAAGACCTTGTTTTATTTTTGGACTTCTTGTAGATTTTTTTTTCATGGATATAGTGTAAAATAGCAATGTCATCGGGGACTTGAAACAACAGCAAATAGCTCTAAATTTTCAATTTCTCGTAATAAGATCCGAATATTGTTATTTTAATGTACGTACAGTTCAGAACGTAAATGAGATGTATTTGTAAGCATTTTGCTTTTTGAATTTTTTATATAATAACTATTCTAAATGCAGATAAAATTATTAATTTTGTATGGTAAGGCCTCGAATCAGAAAATTTACGAAATGCCGTATGTGACATTTGCATTCGCTCTATGCTTGCCTATTCTACATCACAAAAATGTAACTCATGTTTAGTAATGTTGGTCGTGGTTATATGGAGAAAAAAAAAGACTGTCATAAATTGGAACTTACCTATTCGGAAAATATTTTCTACAGTATGGAAATTAGAAGAAAAATAATTTTTTAAATTTTAATATTGGGCTTGACAAATAAAAGGATTAATTTTTTGAAAAAAATCGAAAAGATTCAATTTTGGTTAAATAATTGTAGACTCCAAAATAATAATTTTTTTAAAGCTAGTCTTGATAGTGCAATGTATACTGCAACATTTCATAACCCAAATTTCTACCCTTGCACCGCTGAATCAGTCCGATCTTAGCTTGTTCGCGTCTTTCATTTACTGTGCATTACAATTTTGCTAGTATGTTTTTAAAAAATGTAATACTATGATTTTAAGTGTACCCGATGTTCTTTTTTTGTAACTATTTGGTATGTGTCTCCTAATGACAGTAAACGAAAAAAAGTAAAGGTTATTTCACCTTTTGCAAAAATTAATTTTACTTTTTACCGTAAATAAAGCTCAAATACCTAAACTTTATTCCCTTTTCCACAGTACTGCACATAAAAATTAAATGTTAAGTTTATTTTTCCTTGAATCTACATACCAGCGAACAACTTTACCGCATAGGGAGGTTTTGAAATTCTAAATTTTGAAAAAATCGGTGTTCCCTAATAGTTAGTGCTTTCGATAGGATGTTAAATAAAGGAAGTATAATCAGTATAGTTATTCGAAAAAAATTTCATGGACTATTTAAACTATTTATAAGACCTTCATAGTCGGTGAAAGTATATTGGCAAGGATGGTCTGGGACCAATAAATGGACTTAAATGAAAAATGCTGCTTACTCAAAGTGGTACTTAAAATTCGATTGCTAAAATATTCACAATATACCATCATGCGTGCTTTCAGTTTTTATTCATTTATAATAAACTATTTGGTACCAAGAGTTATGGTATACGTTTTTTTAGGAATTGAAAGTAATGAATTTTTACTTCAGAAAATAACTTATGTACTTATTATGGTCACTTTTTTGCACAAAGAACAAGTAATATAAGAAAAAACATTGTAAGTCAATTCCCACTTAGATCAACAAAAAAAATTTATTTTAGTTACTTTTTATTAAATTGTTACAATCAATATAAATATGTATATACATATGACAGAATCACAACATTAAGTGGCAATTAATTTTTATCAATTATCATTAAAATATCGTATTGTCATCCAAAATTGTATTGTGTAGATAAAATTTCAGTTCAAATGTTCAGCTTTGAAACGAGAGAAAAAAAATCTTTTAAAGTTTTGACCCAAGTCAATAAAAATGAAACCAACGTGGCTGTATCTGTAATGCTTTAAATAATTGATTTCAGTCAATAATTTTAATTAATTATAGTTAAATTATCGTATTGTTACTTAAAACAATAGTGTATACAAAATTTCAGCTCAAATGAGTGCCTTAAAATGTGAGAAAAAAACAGTTTCAAGTTTTGACACAAGTCGCCAAAATGGTCGCTATGTCACCAAAAATGATGCCAACGTCGCTGTAATTGTAATTCTTTAAATAATTAGTTTTAATCAATTAAGTTTTATTAATTATCATTAAATTGCTATATTGCCATCCAAAATAATCGTGGAAAAAATTTCAGCTCAATTGAGTGCTTTAAATGCATTTTATTAACGATTGAAAATGTGAACAAGATAAATATAGAGACAGTGTGGCCTAATAGTAGAAATTGAAAAAAAAAAGGTTGTAAATCAGTTTAAGCATAAATATTCAAAAAAAAAAAAACTAACGCGTTTATTTTATGTATGTGAAAATTATTGCATGCTTATTTTTGTTTCTTAATTTAGTCACTGTAAAAGTCACAAAAACATTGATAACTTCTAGGCAATATTACTCCAAATCGCTTTTATTATTATGAAAAATTAAATAATCTGCTCTTAAAACACTTCAAGTAATTCCTTTACCTGATGCACTTTACTTGTTTTTGCCAAACACTTAAAATCTGAAGGTAGAGAACTATATCATCTTGTTAAAAGACCAAGTAGCTCGTACTGGAAAAAGAAAGACTCTGAAACGTTTCCATGGTAACTAATGGCTCCAGCGAATGACGTCTCAAATTCTCGACAGATTAAAAGAATCCCGTGTTTTGAAAACATACGTATGAAGGAAAATGAAGTTATAGAAATATTAAACATCGTTTAAGTTGGGCAGACGTCCTGAAATAAAATTAAATTGAATCCGGAGGGAACTGAAGACAGTTATTAACAAAAGTTAAAATAAAAGGAAAAAAGAGTTAAAAGTGCTTATAAATATTTTAAGATTTAAGTACATTTTTAAACAAAATCTAATTTTCCTTTCAATAGAAATTTTTAAAAGCGAAGGAAAATAGTTTTAAAAATATGACTAGCAATTTCTTTTTCTTTAGTTCAATGTCACTTAAATCCAACAAGTCAAATTATCGTACTGGTACATGTGTGAGCACAAATGTTAATTTTTTAAAAAGATTTTTATTTTTATTAATGACATGTTCATGAATCGTGTTTAATTAGTAAAATCCTATTTGAAACACCTTAAACAAAAAGCATTAAGTTTTAAAAAAATGTAATAACATAAGCTTAAAGCTTATTTCTATTTTTAAAAAAAGGAATTTTTAATTTCTCGACCACAGTAAAGTAATTTTATATCTCAGAACTCTATATTCCTTTTAAAGTTAGTAGTTTTTACTTATTAAAGAAATTGGTAACAGTCCAACTTACTCTAAGGAAGGGGACCCATGCAAAAGAAATCATAGCATTATATACACGGAAATTACCTAAATTGTAATTACATTCATTTATGTAACAAGAGATATAGCAAACGTAGGAAGTATATGAAAACACTTTATAAAACTTAAATATATATTTTTAAAAATAGAAAAATTTACAAACCAAATTTAAAGACAGATAAATATTCAAACCATTCAAATCGAATGCATCTATGATTAAGTAATGTAACTAATTAAAAATTAAACTTAAATCATAAGTAATTAAAGCAAATTAACGTTAAACTTATTTACAAAAATGTGATCCTGTTCCAACAGCACTGATAAATATACATACGTATATAAGATTTAACGTTTATTCTCTATTTTATTGTTTCCTTTTGTTAAATAATTAGTGCTTATATACATGTAAACTCAAAGGTATGTGTGGTCAAAGAAATTTTATGACTTGATAAAATGTAAATTTTTATGACAAATTCTAAATTTTTTTCCTCAAAATTAAAATGCAGTTAAGACCGAACTTAGATGAAAATTAATAACTTTACAAACAACAAATAAAATGGAAGGTAAGTTAAGTAAATAAAGTAATAACCTCTACAGTATTATCTCATTAATCAGCTTAGATATAAAAAAAATTTGAAAATTTTTTTAATTTTTTCTAAGAATCTTGAAGATCCCCCTCCTACTTTAAGCAAAGAAAAATATGATATCTCTCCCACCCTTTATGTTACCAAGTATAAAAAGATGACACATAAACACTTTTTTAATTATACTTCTATATCCTTGCTTTTCTTTTTTATATTTTAATGATTTTTTTACTAATGTAAGAAGTCATAGATGGAGAAAAAAGTGCAGCTTCTGTGATCAGCAAAGACCGGGGCACCAAGAGGTAGGAAACTGACTCAGCTCTTTCACCTGCAGTTTTTAGCTGGGCATAGTGGAATGTCCTTCACGACAAGGGTGGCCCTACCAGGAGAAAAGATCTCCAGACGTACTTCGCCCATTCCACCCAAGAACACCCCCTGGCCACATTGCGGCAGACTGCAGGACTTTAGGGGGCCCCGCCCCTGAAGCCTAAACTAAACGCCCCGGTGGTTCTCTTTCCCTTCAATGCAGCAGGCTGGAACAAACTATGCTAAATCGTTTCCGGAATGGCCACCTCCGAACTTTGACTTTTAAAGATGGAAAAAAAGTTTTTCTGACTGTATTAGGTGTTTTCCCTGCCAGGCCTCTCCAGAACACATTCTTGAACGGCTGGGGCATACAAAACAAGATTCGTATGAGGCCCCTCTAATGGTGTTGGACATTTTGAGAATTAATGTGATTATGGACTTAGTCTAGCTTGGCTAGACAAGGAGATGAGCAACAACAACAACACTAATGTAGGAATAAAGTATTCCAATTAAACTCAGCAATAAATTTAGACTGCGGTATTCGAGCTGCTATTGGCGCGAACTAATAATTAATAACTGACACTCGTTTCTGTTGAATGGTGGATTCAAAAATCTGATACCCCTAAATAAACCATCCCGTCGAAGCCCGTTAAATACAAATAGGCTCGGGATCTTCACGTTAACGCTGTGGAAGGTTAGAGAAAGTAGTGTTAGTTTAGGTGTGTCTTTGTACCTTAACTGTTATTAAAAATTAAAAGATACGTCAGATTCTTTGTAATGCTCTTCAGATATCCGACTACTTGCGACAACTTTATTTTGAAAAAATGGAGACAAGAGTGAGATTTTTTTGTTGTTGTTTTTTAGAGCAATTTTAAGAGCATTTTATTTTAGTTATTATATGAAATTGGTTTAAAAAACAGTGATTACATTCACGTAATAAACTGTAAATTTTGTAATAAAACAGTGATTGATAAATTTGAAGACTAAAACACTTCTACTAATATACAGAACATACACAAAACATTTCACGGATAATGATTTTCAAAACTTTTTTAGCAATCGCTGGCCGCGTTTGGGCATTTTCGGGGGGGGGAACACATTTTGAGTAAAACGCGTTTTAAAGTATGACACACACTTTGCTTAAGTAATGACATCTGCTTTTACTAAAACACTTGTAGATTTTGTTCTACAGAACAGAAATAATGGACTTGGTATTTTTATAAAGCTAATAAGATGGTCTATAAAATAAAAACATAAAAAATTGTCACTTTTTGGAAAAATTCACAATTTTAGGGTAGTCTCGGATACTTTAACATAAATTTTAAATGAACACTTGTCATAATGTAAATACGCACACATACATGTATAGGTAAGAGCACAAAGGCTGGTGAAACAACTTACATTAATTAACTTATCACTATCCATTATCATGATTGACTGACATGACTTTATCGGTTGATTCATAATCGGTATTAAGAATGATTAACCGGTCTTACCAACGAATTTGCCGAAATCCTTTATTAGACATTATTAACTGTTCTGCGTGAGTTATTTTGCCCCACATGATTGACTAACTGAATTACATCAACTGATTTGATGAAGTCTGTTATCAGAGTTAATTGATCTATTTGCTTTATCTAATTTGCAGAAAGCTTCCATAGTAATGCCTCAGTTATTTCATTTACAAGTATATGTGAGCAATGTTTACGTTGTTAAAGACGAATTGTTTAAAGGAACTTTATATATTTTTTAAATTTTAATTGGAACCAGGCATAAAAATTCAGACTAGATTAGGGTTTAAATCCTGTGTTAAAAACATTGATCCTCAAAAATGTATTGAAACATTTATTGCTTGAAAAATGCAATTAATATGGAGTCAACATTAAAATGCACTAATATATTTTACAACACTAGTGTAAGTATTGTATTAATATTTGCAATATAAATATACCGCAAAATCTTGCGTATAACGCTCACCTATACTTCAAAACGCATTTTTTATATAATTTTTAGGTATATTCGCCGTATATCACGCTCCACCCCTTTCCTTTGTTACGAAGAAACCTTAAATGTACGCGTGTAATGCGTCTTGAAATAACTTATTCGGGGTATTATCCAAAGCCTTAAAAAGTAGTATACTTCTAGAACTACAATTCTTAAAGTGCATATAAATTATGCCATTTCTTTCAAATAAATTGTATTTCGACTCATGTAAAGTCTAATTTTTATTATTTTCTATTTTCTTCATTTTGAAAACTATCCCTTTTATACAAGGGGTATAACACGCATTTGTAAATTTCGATTCTATTTGTTGTGTTAAAAGTGCGCTTTATACGTCGGATTTTACGGTTTATTATTTTAGAAAAATTTCTTCCAGTAAATTAATTGACAGTTGCTGCTGCCAATGCCACCTGTCTGTAAAATGTCAGATCGAGTTCCACGAATTACATGCCAACAAAGAGCTTGTTGTACACCTGTTGTTAGTAGCAGCTTTGAGCACCATACAGAAGACACTATGATTTGGTTCGGCTCCCTCCCAATTTTAAAGAAAACCCTAGAGGTGGTTATGGGCCTCCCCCTTTCACCAACCTCAAGAAAGGACTAGTCGAGGATATACTGTCGTTGGAGAGCCAGCGCTCGGAATCACTTCTCCGTATGTGTGGACTGGTGGGTCAATGGCCATGCCTTCTCCGGAATTCAAACCCATGTTTTACGGCAGAGCAACAACGTTACTAACCCCAAAACCGGATGAGCTGTATTAACAATTGTTTATGTACTAAACAAAACCAATGATCATAAAGTATGGGAAAGATTTTATATCTTTCAATAAATGCTAATTATTCGACAGATGTTTATTTTCGATATTTACAATTAATTAGTCATCTCTGATGTTCAGAACGAATACTTTGAAATATTCCTATCGACAATTCCAGATCATAAGCATCAACTCCAATCATCGATGTCCTCCCGTTGGTGTAGTGTGGTAGTTAGGAGAGGGGGGGGCAGCTCAGGTGTCGTCCGCGTCACTTGACCATGGTTCAAAAGTACGCGGACCGTCCCCAAAAATCCTCGTGTAGCTGAACAGTCACTCACCCAATCATCCATTTGAACTTGAGCAGAAGTTTCAAAAGCAAAACATTTACTCACATCATCTCTACGCTATATTTTCTATAGTTACATTTTCCGCTTCCTACCAATCTTTAAATAGCAGAACTTTCGGCACGATTTAAAAATCGATTTAACACGCCATTCTAACTTTACAATTTACTCGACCCTGATTCGCTCTATTTGATTGCTTAGTCAAGATACTCCAAACGATAATTTCTCACCTGAAGAACTGCCCCCTGCCTTCTCAAGTTCTTCCAATCCGGTTGGGGTTCCGTCTGGTAATTCTAATCACACTGACCTAGATCTTTTCTGTTCCCCCTTCCAGATCGTTTGGCCTTGAACTTGCCTTCCGCTTTGGTGAGTAGAGAGGACACTTGATGATTGGAATATTTTCATTCCAGAACTCTCCCCCTTCCCCTCCCCTCTCCATCAACATTCGAAAAGTTCAGTGTAAGTGCGATAGAGAGAGACTAATCTTGATAATCTTAAGTTAAGGAATTAGTTTCACACATTCTAATCCTTTCCTTCCTCGTTTGTCAATAGAAGATTTTTAAAAGGAAGTGAATTTTTCGGTTCTTTTTATCAAAAAGAATTCGGAATATAATGGTTTAAAATTTGAAGTGTAAATAAACAGAGCGTGGAGGAAGACTTCAGGATATGAAAAGTACTTCTTAACTAGATAGTTAAGAGCGCATTGAGATAATCGAATTTGAGATGAGTTTTGCTACTTTACATACAGTTAGTTCCGCTATTTTTCCATCTCTAAAAATTTCGTTTTGTTCTTTTTATTGTTTTATGTTTCGATTTCTTACTTTAGGATTCGGAGTTACGCCATTTTTAACCAATGTTTTTTGAAGTTACAAAGCAAAACGGACAATGCAATACATTTTCATGTACTTTTTAAATGAAATGTTTAAATAAATACTTATAAATGTTTTTAAAAAGAAAACAGACTTAAAATCGAGAAAAGATATTTATCTCCTTTGTTTCTTACGTTAGTTTTTCTAAAATGTTGCAGTTAATGAAAAATATAAGGGAAGATAATAAAATATATTGTACCAGTACAATATTAAAAATTTTACTGTCCGCAAAAATATATTTTGAAATAGATTTGAATAATTTTTCTTCCTATAAGTTCAACTTGAGATTCTATATAAAG
>BMAO01038239.1:0-16089 GCA_019973975.1 Trichonephila clavata | reverse complement strand
CAAAAAACATACAATGTACGATCGTAGTATTAAATAATTAATTTTGAAATGAATAATAAAAAAACAATACCGGTTTAGCTGTTTAAAAATATTAATTTATATCCATTTCTATAAAATTATAAAAGAAAAATGACTGGTGTTTCTGGATGTTTGATAATTTGATTAAAAATATGTAACAATAAAAAAGAAGTATGGGTGAGAAAACCTAGACATTTTTGTTTGCATTCACTGTATAAAGAAAATTCAATAGGAAATATTTGTATCTGAAAGAAACAATTCAACATTTTCTTAACGTTTTTCAATATAAATCGCTGTTTTAAAAATAAAGAAAACTATGAGGTGATGCATCAGAAAGGCCCATAAGCCCTCAAACTGGTCAATTCTGTCGTTGGCTTATCATAGCCAATTAATTCTGGCATTTGGTGATTTTAGCATTTTTTTTTCGTTGCATTTTTATGGCTCCTTGAAATGGAAAGGTGCCTTTCTTAAAAATATTTTTGTGGGGAAAAACAGAAAAATAAAAAAACTTTCAAAATTACGAATTTTCCTAAATTTTATAAATAATTTTTACAATATTCCATCTAACTTGACAACGTTTCAAAAAGATATACAAATATATCTATTTGAAAAATAGTTCTATCTTCTTTTTGAATTTAAATCCAGGATAATACATAGAAATTTATAAAAAAAACGTAAAACATTGTAGACTTTTTAATAATATATTTCAATTTAATCACAGATTAAAAACATTAATTTTTTAACAAAGGAGTTAATTCAATCAATAGAGCAACGTCATGAAATTCTAAGTTTGGCTGAAAACCGGTTTTCGACGCTTGCTTTTGTCACTACTGTAACAATAACATTGGTGCAACAATGGAGACGAATCAAAATTTACACGAACAAAACGGTTTTTAGAGGATTTTTAATTAATATCTTTTCAACTAATTACAATATGGAATATAAATGGGCAATACGGCTTCCCCGGATCATTCCTGATCTTTTGGTACCTTCCGCGAGTTTCTGAGCGGTGCGTTCGTGAGAAGATAGACGCACATAGATACATAGATACATAGATAAGTACATGCGTTTGTTTACCTTCGGATTTTAATAGTGTAAGATAGTGACTCTTAATTATATAGAGATAGTGACTCTTAATTATATAGAGATAGTGACTCTTTACCACACAGAGATAATGACTCTTTACCAAAGAGATAGTGACTCTTCATTACAGAGATAGTGACACTTTATCAAAGCGATAGTGACTCTTTATCAAAGAGATAGTGACTCTTTACCAAAGAGATAGTGACTCTTTATCATATAGATAGTGACTCTTTTCAGAGATAGTGACTCTTTGTGATTTTTGTCAATAGCTTCACCTCAATAGATTTCAAAAATTATTGTAAAAAATTTTGGCTTTCAATAAAATAGTTTACCCCATTTGTGTCAGTATTCCTTTCATATCATTTAGGAAAAGCAATAATTTTATTTTTAGTACAGTAATTTTCAGCAGATTTATGGAAAATATAAATTAATATAAGACTACAGTTTAATCCTTTTGATTTATAAACAGATGCAATAAAATAAATGTGAGACATTTACAACATTTGAAAAAAATCAGGAAAAATTTTGATAATTTTACAAAGTGAAAGACATTACTAAGACGATAGTTGATATTTTGTAAAACAATATTAATGAAATACGAGTAAATGAAAAGTTAAACATCATTCAGAATTGAGAAACGTTTAAGACGTTTAAGATGAGGAAAATAGTTATGTGGGATTCAAAAAAATATACATAATTTCTTTCAATAAATAAATAAAAATAGAAAGCTTTAATAAAAAATATAATTTCACCTTTGACAAATAAATTTCTTTTTTTTTATTTAATTAATTTTTAAAACTTTAATGTAAGGAAAATGTAGTATTTAAAACATTTTTTTAAAGAAAATTATATCTATTCGTAATTTATAGTTAATTGTGTTGCTTAAAATCATTGAGTAGAATCTTTTATCTGGTCTTCCAAAGTAAGGTTATAATGAATGCATTGGTGTTATTAAAACATAAAAAGTCTAAATAATTCCAGGAAAGAGTGATTAATTCTTTAATGCCTTGTACTGTCTTTTTGTTGATGAGGAGAAACGTTTACTTTTAATAAAGACAAAAAAAATTGTTTTAACATTTTTCCAAAAAAGTAAGGAGATTGAAAATACGGTGATAATACGGTGGTGTAACTAAAATCCAGAATAGCTTTTAAGCCCATGAAAATATTTCTTTGCATACTAAGTTGCTCAAATAATAATATAAATTAGAACGGTTTTAAGCCCTGTATCAATATACTTACAATGATAAATTCAAACAAGTTTGAAAAGTTATTTATAAAAAAAATCAGAAATGTTTAATAAATTTCTTTAAAGATATTGAAGTGTTCAAGCGTAAATATTAAATTAAATATACATAGGAAAACCGGATTTGTACAATAAGATGTACTGCTTTCTATGCTTTAAAGTTAGTTGTTTATAATTAATAATACCGCCTCTTCAGTAAACCACCGCCTAGAAATTAAATAACGTTAATAAAATAAGACTGCCTTTTTTCAATAAACGTTAAATATTTTAGAAGAAAGGGAAAAGTTTAAGTATGTGTTCATTATGGAAAATATTTGGGTTTTCTCAAATTGTTTTATAATGAATGAGTAAAAATAAAGTTTCAGAAAGTATTTTATAATGAAATGTGGCGAATGTTTTCAAAAAATGAAAGAAAAATTAAGAAAAGACAATTGGCAATATATTTTGAAGTAATTACGAAGTTTTCCTAAACGATAAGCAAAAAAATGTGTTTTTTTAATAGACTATAGGAAAAACATTCTTAGCCAGTTTCAAACTGTCTGTAAATCCTTCTTATTTCAACACATTTATTTCATTTATGTTGAAATATAGTTAGAGGTAATGAAATAATAATCCTTCAATTATCTGTGCTTTTGAAATATCATAAAATTGTTTCACATGGATTAAAGCGCAACAGAAATATATTATTTACAATTTCCTAAATGACAGTAATGAATTTTTTATCTTCCTACAATTTTTCTCTGAGTCTGGGTTTTGTTTTTTCTCTGAAAGAGTAGTATTTTAGATTTAAAAAGAAAACATAATGAAAAAAATCTCTCATCGTGGAATTACAGCAAATCAAACAAAATGTTTTTTTCATTTGGTTATAGGATCAAATATAGCTTGAAGTACAGATGACATAATATTGCCAGATGATACATATAAATTATATCAGGTAATTAATTATTTATTATAATAATTTATTAATTATAATAAATCATTTTTTATCATGTCAGAAAATATTTTGTTTTAATTCATTCCAGAAAATTAATTTTTTTGGAACTTTTATTTTCGATATGCTCGCGCCCCCCTTGTAAGCGTTATCACGACCCCCTAGGGGGCGCGTACCACAGTTTGAGAAACGCTGATGTACAAAATAACAATGGTACTAATTTAATCTAAAAGTCTTTAGCTAAAAGCCCTTTGTTCTTTCTTATGTTTCTTAAATATATATTAATGTGGTGCCAGCCACTGTTATTAAGCTTCGTTGATAGATGGAGCACTGGTGTATCTGTTTTACACAAGTCTGTTTTGGAGCTATGCTATCTTCAGACGCAGATGTTAGAGATTTGAACAGGACATTTCGTGTTATTAGGAGAAGACAGATTACTGAGAGACGAACAAGAGGGCTATAACCATGAAACTATATACAAAGAAGAAATGGGCACAACGGTTTGATATTATTTAATAATAACTTACTTGTAAATAATTTGTAAATTTTATAGCCATAACTAAACTAAAAGTAAATTTAAAATGTATTGCCTTATTTTTTTGACCATCAATTGAAGCTTCTCACATAAATGAAACACAATATTTTTTTAATATTTAATTAAGCAACATTTTACTTTGAAGATACGAGGGCTATTTTTTTTAAGTAAGGCCCGTTGGCGTGTATAGTTCCCTAGTTTGAGCGTACGCCGCAACGAGTCTCTGCGTCACTGACCAACACCTTTGCAAACACTCTCATACCATTTCCAACTTTGTAGCAGTCGTGTAAGTTTTAAGTTTTTAAGGTAATTGAATCGCACGCCAAGTGGGAGATAAGTTTGTTATCCGTTTTTTGATTGCGCGAAACATGTCGGCTGCAGACATTCATCACCAGATAACAGAAGCTTATAGCACTGAAGTAATGAGTGACAACAAAGCTCAAAAATGAGTCAGGAAGTTTAAAGATGAGAGTCTCACATTTTTCGAACGACTCGGGAGTTAATCGAATCTCTTGGCTGGAAGGTTTTAGACCCTGCACCATACAGCCCCGACCTTACTTTCAGAGATTTCCACTTTTTCCGCTACCTCAAACACAGTCTTGGAGGGAAGAGCTTTAGTGACAACGAAGAAGTAAAAGCGACCGTGAACTCTCATGGCTGTCCGACCAGGCGGCAGACTTCTTTGAAGAGGGTTTTCAAAACTTAGTTCTAAGGTATGACAAGTGAATTAATAAACTTGGCAACTATGTAGAAAAACAGACAAAAGTATGTACAATTAAAAAAAATGGTTTCTTGAAACAAAATATTGTTAGTTTTTTAAACAAACGGACCTTACCCTTACTTGACCTCGTGTGAAAATATTTCCCACATTAGCATCTTTTATCAGATTTGGCTACATTTACACATAACTCTTGTTAAGAGAAATATTGTAACAGTTTAAATACATATATATACGGATAAATAAATACCCATTTTATTGTCCAGTTTGATATCAGAATTATTAGAGAATTACTGTGGTTTGTGTTCTAATTAAACATCATCCACTGAGTTAATTTTTAACGTCTGACCTCATCCATGTGATATATATTATTTTACACGCTAATGTTGTATGAAGCATGTCTAGATATTTTATAAAATTTTAGTTTGATTTTGATGAATAACGTAAGTCTCACTTTAATTAGCATTTAGTGATCACGCAGATGCTCGAAATATTGTTCGAAATAAAATATTATTCTAATGTAGTAAAACGCAAAATAAATTAATATGCGATTTTAATTATAAGAGATAAAAAAGAGCTATTCTTTACTTCAATAACTAAGAACTTTCGAAACATATTTTCCTAGCTCCACTTGTCAAATCTAAGGAAAAATGATTAAATTCTGAAGTAATTTAATCTCATCAACAGAACTAAAATTATATTCCAAACAGGCAGTGATGTTTCCAAGAAAATTTAAATTAACTTCGCGAACCGCGCTTAGTTTACGCGCTAGACTACGATTCAATCTACAGTGAAATGGGAATATTTGCTTCAGAGTCATTTATAACCTCCCTTTATATCTGACTCGAGAAGAGCCTTAAATCATTTTCTCATATAAAGCAGTTCCCTAGTCGAATGAAGGGAAATTTCGTGAAAGGATTCTGCTTATAATAAAGTTTAATGGCCGACACACCAAACAATGTAAGCAATCATAATGAATTTCTAAACTAAAGAGTTATTTCTCCGGTATGACCGCATTAATTCACACTTCATAGATAATATTTGTCAAGTAATTGAAATTAAAGTTATCAAACAGAAAATATAAAATGCAAATTCGGTTAAATATTCATTCACTAATCTCATTTCAATTGGTACTGGTATATATATTCGCTTATAAATAGAAATTCATGTATTGCTTTAATCAATATCGTGAATATTTTTCTTTATTCCTGACTTTATTTCTTTAATTTGATATTTTTAAGTAAATTTTTAATTTTAAATTAAAATTTATAATTATATTTAAGGAAAATAGTTCATATTCAAGCAACGGTTTATTCCTTTTTGAGAAAAATGCATATATTGCATTCTTGAAGCTTTTATTTATAAATTCAGTACATAGGATATGTAGATGGGAATGACAAATTTTATTTCGTGTTTACAAAAGATATGGAAAAAAAAATTAGCAACGTATTCTTAGAAATGGCGTAACTTCTATGACATGCAAAATCGATTTTTTTTCTAGTTTGAAGCTTTTGAGTAATCAGCGTCCTTTTTTAATTTTCAATCTAGATATGACAAATGTTTTTCTTTAAATTTTATGATATTACATGTTGGTAAACGAAGTCATATTTACAGATAGTTATAAGTTACTGTTTTATTTGATTTCAAAACATTAGTGTTAAATCAGAATACTTTATAGAATATTTCTTTATCTTGCTTAGTGGCAATTAATGTTTTAAACATATTTATACTACGAAATCTTTGAAAACATAAATGTTTATAATATTATTGAGAACTTTAGTTATAAATTCTAACTATTTCTTAATTTTGAAGGAAAATAACATAATTGATCACATATTTATTTAGTTAAATCAATAATCTAATCACCCCTGTTCCTGTGTTAATAATTCACTTTTCTGATATTTATTTTACTATTTCGTATACAAATTTTTATACAAATATTTATTCCTTAATTAGAATAAAACTATTTCTCCCTTATCTATATTAATAAAACTATTTCCTCAACACAAATCTGTTTTGTTTGTTTGCTTATTTGTTTTTCACTTAAAAGCACAACATTTTATTTCGGTAGAAAATTCTTCAAAACTTTATTTGTGGTATTTTAAATGAATATTTTTTTTGGATACATCATTTTCTTTATCTATATCAAAGAAGAAAGAAAAGCTAAACTGCAATAATAATCTTTTTATAACTTATATTAAATAAAATGCAATGCGTGACACTTTTCTTCCCTATCTTAAGCTTGACCTTAAGGCCCTGAAGTTCATGTCTCAAAAAAAAAATGTGAATTTCAGTTTTAGAGCAGCTTATAACTCGTCTGAGTTAGGTATTTGCACATTTTCATAAATTGAAATATAACAGTATTCATTAAACACAATTTCTGATTCTTTCAAAAGTTATTTATCCTAATTGCGACCTTTGTTTGTCAAAGTAATTTTATTAATGGCTTAGTTCTAAGAAATGTCAAAAAATATGCTGTTTGTACTGAAATAATGTTTGGCCAAAACAAACAAAAAAATGATTTATTGTCAAAAACTGGTTTAATTCTTATCCTACTAGTTCTTCATTGTAATACTCCTAAAACCTTTAATGAAGTAAGCCTTGACCGAAGTGTTGGAGATATCGACATTGATTCACCTAAATTTATATAAAAATTGGAGAAATTGGTAACTGTGTCTCAAATTCATGTCAACTTCTCTCAAAATGAGTTTGGCTGTTTTGTTACTAAAGCAACTTCACTAGCTAAAACTCTAATCGAATATCACCGCTAAACTCCTTTGGTAACATATGACACAGGATACGGTTGCTTATAGTTCATTCAATCTAATTGCAGTTGTAAAAAGAAATGAATTGAATTTTAGGCCAAAAGGAACTAAGGAACTTTTCTTATTCTCAAAATTTCCACAGCACGAACATCGATTGCATTGTTTATTTTCCCATAAAAACTGTAAACATTGCCAACCTTATTTAAGTAATCTTATTTCTAAAAATGTCCTTTCAGTATCTTCTGAAAACACTATCTTACGCTATCAAAATATTTTAAAGCAATAATTGGCAATCCAGAATTTACATTTAAATCACTATAGTCAGTAGAAAAATTTGTTTCTAGATTTAGAATATGCGTCTCATATACTACTCTCACTTGAGCTTTCGTTTGGTTCTCTTAGTACACATGATGCGGCATAAAACATTCTATCTATTTATTCCATTTCGAATCTGAGTCAACATATCCGATGTAATCGTTTTCTATCATTGAACCGTAAATATAAATTAGGATTGCACGTAAGTTCACAGTTTAAAATAATTTAGCATCTCTTCGCCATCACGCATGATTATTATTTTAATTTTTAATGACATCCTCTTAAAGCAATTTCGTTTAATACTTTTTATTTTTATATGAAACATCTTTCTATATAATTTTTTCATGCTAGAATCTGTTCTCAAAGTTTATTTTATTCTGTTCTATAATTTATAACTCCCAGAAACACATTTTAGTCTTCTACAATTTAGCTTCATTGAGGTAGCCATTAGATGATTCACATGAAATTCTGTAAAATTAAATTCGATGCCCCAACATGTATTAAAATTCACAATATGCTATTAAAGCTAATAAACATTTTTCTGTAAACAGATGCTTCTTTCGCCTAATGTATCACAAATATAATTCGATTCTATCACAGTATCCGATACCCTACATAGCTCCTACCTCAGCTAATTCTACACTATGTTCTAACACGATCTTTCTGATCCACTTTGCAGGGATTTCTATTTGTGTATGTGTAATAGAATCAATAACTGCTTCTTCTAATTTGATCGCTTTAAATGGGTTAATTCTATTCAGTAAATTTATTTTTTCAACATCAGAAATTTGTTTCTCCTCCTTTTTCGACTCCTCAAACACATGAATTTGGAATTCTTGTCATGTGACCTTGAACTACATTCAGTAACTCTTTTATCGTGCTAAAATCATCTTCTGAATTATTTCTAAAATAAAACAAAATGTTTATCAACATGTAAGAAATTATTAACATGTTCTCTTTTTGTCATTCATTTTTATTTTCAAAACAATGTATATATAATAAAAAAAAAAAAAAAAAAAAAAAAAAAAAAAAAAAAAAAAAAAAAAAAAAAAAAAAAAAAAAAAAAAAAAAAAAAAAAAAAAAAAAAAAAAAAAAAAAAAAAAAAAAAAAAAAAAAAAAAAAAAAAAAAAAAAAAAAAAAAAAAAAAAAAAAAAAAAAAAAAAAAAAAAAAAAAAAAAAAAAAAAAAAAAAAAAAAAAAAAAAAAAAAAAAAAAAAAAAAAAAAAAAAAAAAAAAAAAAAAAAAAAAAAAAAAAAAAAAAAAAAAAAAAAAAAAAAAAAAAAAAAAAAAAAAAAAAAAAAAAAAAAAAAAAAAAAAAAAAAAAAAAAAAAAAAAAAAAAAAAAAAAAAAAAAAAAAAAAAAAAAAAAAAAAAAATATGTATAATATATATATATATATGTCGCGCGTTACAGGTCCACCTACAAAACAAGACAAGATGTCTTTAATTAACTTCTTAAGTTAATTTATCCTAACTATTATATTTACAAGTTATTTACAAGATGGATTGAATACATTATCTGAGCTATCTTTCAGGTCTCGCTGCAGTTTCTTAAAGACACCACATGGCACCATCGGCTTCCTTCTAGTAATGGCATCCTACAACGTATAACGCAGCGACACTGGACCTGCGGCCCACGCCCCGCATTTGGCCTACTGGTCTTTTCGTAGAGGCCCACTCATAGCCCATTGCACTGTAAAAATCACTTATATATGAACAATTTTTTAAAAATATAGCGGGAAATTCCATCAATCAAGCAATAAGATTCCATCAACCAAGCACCAATTTTACTGTCGATGTCGTACGGGCAGGAATTGCAAGATTTTTTTTCTTTCTAACTGTAACTGTTTTTAATAACAAATTGTGAAGTAGTGAACTGTGAACTTGAATAGTGACTATTTTATGGACTATAGTGACTATTTTATTAATCAATATTATATGTTTAATTATAAACATATAATATTGATTTCAGTCTGAAATTTAGACAAAACTCATCTTTGCTGCCATTCTGCACTTGATAAATTAATATTTTAAATAAAAATAAGACAGACTTTGTCAAAAGAAAAAGATCAAATTATCAAATGGCATAGAAACTTTGTTTGTATGGCAGTAGAATGTTAACTAGAAGTTTGATAATGGATGAGAGGGAACCGAAACTACCCTATAACTTGGTAAAAAATGCATGAAACCGAAAATTTGCTTATGTGTGTTTGATAGAGATTAATATATTTTTAAAAGCGAAAATTGAGTTTAATATTTTATCACCAATTTTCCATATTTGCCAATATTATATTGTTTTATAATGTTTTCCCCCTAATCCTCATACTGCGATCCGCGTGAAATATCTTGCCATATGTATAAAGCCAGACGGGGGAAAAGGTTCAGTACCCCTGCTCAAATGTCTCCCGACAGGAAGGCTCTTAAAACAATATAGGAGACATCAAACATGCGCAGAAACATTCAGAACAGAACAGACACAGAACGGCCTGGCAACCGCTGCCAGCACCACACACACACACACATAAGTATATAATGCAATTTTTCGGAGTTAATGCAACACACAGTTATGAAAAGCATTAGAATAGAGAAAATGAGCCTTACTCAAATACCATAATGGTTTCTGCTCAGACGAAACTATATCATTACCAATTCAGTTTAAAAAAGGGCATATTTTAAACTCAATCAAAATCAAAATGTAAATAAATATTAAATAATTAATATCAATTATTAGCTAAATTTATCGACTAACATCGTGTTTGTAATTACCGGGTAGTATTTTTTGGAATTTACATTTACAAATCCTGAACTGTAAATAGTAAAATTTAAGTGAATGTTACTTTTAACACATACATCAAACATTTTATTAATTTTACTAATATTTAAAATACTGTCTAATTTTATTATTTTTAATTGACTAACATTTTGACTAGCATTTAAAATTGTTTGTTAGTCCCTAGTATATTAGCTATGTTAAATTGAAAGTACACTGTGAATTATGTTTAATCCCAAAATCTAAATAATTATCAGTACCTGGAACATGCACATGTTTCGTGATTATATAGATTATTTAGATTATATTGGCAAGTTAATGGAAGGTATTCATGGTGACCAGTGTATAATTATTAACGTGACTTCGTCCTCATTCAATAATTTTGCATTAAATCCATGATTTGTGTAATGTTAAACATTTAATAATTGATTTACAATAACTATTATTATAAACAGCAGAACTAAAATTCATTTTATTTATCACTGAATAAATGTATGTAAATTTTTAATTAACTTTACTTTTGCAACTACAGAATTAAAAATTTTAATGCATTAAATTCATTTAAAATTATTTCCCTTAGAATAAGAAGGGAATATTAAGAACTTCAAACACTGCATTTATTTGCTAAATAATTAGTCTTTAGAAAATAATTGAAATGTTTGCTTAAATATTACAAACTTAGATAAGAAGACATTTTCAAATCAAAGTGATATTGTAAATCAAGAAAAATGCGAAAAACAGTAAGAAATTTAGAGAAGCTAAGTAAAAAATATTAAATCTAATTCTAATGTCAGTTATAAAGAATAAATTGTTGAAACTATTTCTGTCCCATTTTATTACAGTTTAATTGAAAGGAGAATACTAATCTGAGAAAACTATACATCTTTCTTATACGTAAGAACTTATTTCCATAAAAACTAAGCCATGTAATTTAAGAAATTTTCAAAAATTCATGCATCACAAACATATATTTCTACAGGTAGCATTTTCATGTGGGAAAAATAATGAAAAGAGTATAAAAGTTTTACTTTTGTGCAATGGATGTCTAAAGAAAATCCGTAGCTGCACGCGTATTTCTTAAATTTGATATAACTTTCTACTATCTTATTTTTAGGTCTATCTAAAGATGCTTTTTTTATACATGATACAAATATATTTTTAAAATAAAACGCACATTAAATTACAACAAACATTTGTAACCAGTAAATATCAGAATGCAAGTTAAGCAATGGGATTTTTATATTATATTAAACCTCTGTAAAAGTAAAATAGAGTAAGGAAATTAAAAAGACTTTTGAAAATACACGTATGAAATAGGCTGTTTGTAAACCTGGGCAAGAAAGAATAATTGAGAGCAAAAAGGAACAAATTTCGGAGGAACTAGATATTTTATTCATAAGATACAAATATATCTAGTAAAGCTTTTTCTTTTATTTTTAATGGGCTACGGATTTGTGTTTTACCTTTGCAGACCTAGTACATTCCCGGAATCTAGTATCCTTTTTTAGTGCGGCACTATATACGCGGATACCAATCGCCGCAGGTAATTTTGACGCCAGTTTCCTCGCTAGAGGAAGGCATCTGAGCAAAGTTAATAACAAAACATTAATCTTTCTTTGATTGTTATAAAAGACGCATTACGCATCTTGTTATTTATTCAAAATCGACTTCAAACGACATCCTGTAAAATTTCTTTCATAATCATATCCAATTATACATCTAAATTTGTGAAAAATAATTTGTCCCTTATAATCAAATGTAAAAGCCGTCCATTCAGAACACATCTAGCAATATTCGTAGTGAGCAACGTTTTTTATATGCCCAAAGAAAATGAATATAGATGATTGTCATGTGGGCTAAAGCTTAATCCTAGGACAAAGAAATCAAGTACAGTAATAACTCGACTCACACTAGCTCGGAGTTACGCGATTTTCAAATCTCGTCAATTCGTTTTTCGTTGGGGGGGGGGATGGAAAATTGGTAAAAATGGTAATGTGATTGAAGAAGTTGTTGATCTTGCCAGGTGAGTAAATTTAGAAGTGGATAATGTCCTTTCTCAAGAACTGCTGAATTCCTACAATCAGGAACTGTCAATCGATGAGCTCATAGAAATGCACGAGCAAGACACTGAAAAACTACTTGAGTCTTTAGAACCAGTTCCATAAAAAAAAATCGAATGGGGGTTGAGAATATGATAGAAAACCTCAGTTTCATTGAAAAAGGGGAACAAGTTTAGAAAATATGAACTCCAACAATAAAGTTTATTTTCCAACGAAACAAGAAATAAAAAAAAATATTAGCATGTTCAGAAAAAAATTTCATGGAGAAAAATATCTCTGAGTCGTTTGACTACTTTGTTAGATTTTATTAAACCGCTTGCATCACAAAATATCTTTGGTTTGTGATTTTGTACTTATGTTATCTAAGATTTTACTAAACATTCCTTTTCTAAATTATTGTGATCTTTTGTCTGCACCCCGAAATAAAAATACCCTGACTTGCTCTAATTCGACTTAGGCGGTTAATACTCAGTCTCACCTTTCACGTAAGTTCAAAGTATTACTGTATAATTTAAAGATATATATATATATATATATATATATAATTGAAGTAGATTCATATTTTCAAGGTATCATAGCTGATAAAAGAAGAGAATGGATATGAAATAAAACGATATCTCAAAGCGAAATATTACAGCGGCAGATAGGTTGCAATAAACATTGACATTATGATCCTCAGATCACCAGTAACATATCATATTTCCAAGTCATCTGACTCAATGCGAAGTTTGGGTCGTTACCGAAAACAGCTCCTGTTCATTCAATAAGATTCTATATCAAATGAGACTGGCTACATACGTGTTTGTCGGTTTGTGCAATTAAGGGGAAGTAAGCTCAGACCTCATTCTTGGAACTGTCAATCCATAATTCTTTTGATCATTAGTGTAATGGTCATCTATAATGATGGAGATGATATAACTTATCGGATAAACGCTTTGTCATTCTCCAGGTTCAGTAGTTTCTCTAACCTGCCTTCTACATCACGAGGCTGAATTTTACTACATTATTCAAAAACTTTTCTAGTATTATGAAGGTATTCAAACGCGTTAAAATGACCAAACTTGGTCAAAACCAATGCTTTTTTTTTATTTTATTGAAATAGAGTTATTTTTAGCTTTATAAAACATTCTTTTTTTTACGTTACCTAGAGACAAAGTTATAATCAATTTTTAAAAATTTGAAAAATCGGAAGTGGGTCTTTAATCTAGCAGAAATGGACATTCTTTTAAAATTGTTCAAAATCTGTCATTGTGAATCTGATAGCTCAAAATATTACAGACCTATTTTTATGAAACTTTTTAATCCTGATATTTATATTATTTTCTAGAAAGCGAATTGAAATATTTCTTATTGTATGACTATTTTTAAAGTTATATGACCTGTTATATTTAAATATTATCTCATAAAGAATGTCAGAAATCGTATAGTATTTATTTCATCAGTTCAATACTTCTAAATTTTTAAAAAAAATAAAATTTAGTACATTCTCTAGATAAATGTATCTAGTTTGTTTCATTAATACTTATACTGATATAAGTTTATTACTTTTTATTCTAGCTTATTTCTTCAAACTTATTGCTAAAACTTCATTCATAATTGAGATTTTTGTAAAATTTACCCAATTTTTGTTTTAAGAATTGTTTGTTAGATATTAGTATTTATTGGTATTGATCTATAAGAAACAATTATAATATTTTAGTATACTGCTTTTTAAAAAGTACTCAGAAAGTGTTCAGACATATTAACTAATGAGATGCTTTCTTTTAAATTGTTAAAATATTAATGTAATTGATACTACCTTGCTTTCTACAAATTAATTGTAAATTATTTATTTAAAGGTAACATATATAAAAGTTGCGAGTGAAAACTTTGTGATGTATTTGCTTAAACAAAAAGAGATAATTGAGAAGGCTTAAACTCGAACCTGAAGTTACATCCCAGATTTGAACTTTTATTCCTTAAACTTCATCAAAATAATAGACCTTTAGGTATTCATTCCATGGCTACTAAAGTTTAAAAGATTTGCATATTTGTATCGAAAGTTATTTCCATGGAAATTTTAAAACTAAAACTTAACTTAATAATTGCAAAATAACAGCTCAGTGCATCTTGTCCTATATTTTTATTTCTTTAATTTTATGTCTTGTTTACGTGTTGTAGAATTTGCATAAAATTGTTATAATTTTTTTCTTATAGAAAATAATGTTCGTCTATATAATTTTACTTTCGAAGAAAAATTATTTAGTACCGTCTGCTAGTGGTTTGCATAATTTAACATAATACAGACAACATTACAGAAATATTAACAGAAAACATCTTAGATGAATAAGATATATCTCTCTCTCTTTCGCGACCTACTAATATGTTTGCTGGAAACATTTTCTAAGAGAAAAAACACTCCTATACAATTAGAATTTTTTCTTCTCTTCCCTACATCAAAATTTTATATTCTTCTATTTGGTTTTTATTTTTCATTTAAAATAATGAATGCTACCAAATTTCTCTAAATTTTACGCAAATTATTTTTCTATTATACTTATCATTGATGATATCGACTCTAAATTTAATGTTAAGTTTATGCGGTAATATTTCATTAGTAAATATGTACCTATATGTGCAGTTCTTTTTGTAAGTATATAATAATTTGATATTCCTGTGACAAAGAAAACAAACATTATTTTAAGTTAATTTTTTATGTACACACACAAGGACACGCACACAATCTTACAAACAGGCAACTATGTATACTAGTTATTACCGAATAGCTTGTTTAGGTATTCCATGAGGATATAAAATGGTAATTCCTGAGGACATGGTATACAGTAATATACGTTTAACGCGAAAACGCTTAAGTGGAAATATCAGTTAATACGAAACAATACATTGGTCCCAACAAACTACTGGGAATTTTTTATGCAATTCTTTTCACTTAACATGAAACGAAAATATTTTAATACGAAAAGTTTTTTTTCCGGGAATGTGCAAAATACGGAAAACACCAGCTATATTCGACTGTCCTATTGTATTAGTGGAAGAATTCATTGCAGTAGATAATGATAATGTGTGTACAGCCCCAACTATGGCTGGCTAAGACATTTTGGGGGTTGTTCAAAGATAAAAAAAAACGTCATTGATTCAGACTCCGACGATGAAAATGAAATGAATAATGGAATTCATGTTACTAAGCCCTCCAAAATGAAGAACACCATTTGGAAAAAACTTGAAAATTTTGAATTAAATTTCTTTAAGTTCTTAGGAATGTTTTTGTTTCTTTGATTTTTTTAAAAACATGTGCTTATATACATATCTATGCAAAAAAATAAACAAATGAATTCTGATGAACTTAATTACATGAAATTCTCTTAGGACGAAAAAATATTTCAGTCCTTTCAATTTTGTGTTCCGTGCTTTTTACTGTATATATATTATTGAAATTCATGTCCAAGCATTAATCGTATTGAAAAAAACATTCTTATAACTCTAACCTCTTGATTTAAAAATGGCAAGACTTGGATACCTAAAATCGAAGTTTCTATGATCTTTTACACCCTGTAACCCCTCTTTCAAAGTAGATTTTCGTAAAACCAATTTTAGCGGATCTCTACACAACAAAGTAAACAATCCTGTCAAATTTCATGTCTAAATGTATAGTT
>BMAO01038238.1:0-20319 GCA_019973975.1 Trichonephila clavata | reverse complement strand
AGTTTTTAAAAAATATTGATTAAAGTCATAGTTTCTTGAAGTTTTATAATATATTTAACATAAATATTATTCTTCTTGCTACATTATTATATTTAACTGTATTTGCCTTTTAAAAAACTTTACTCCCCCCCCCCTGAACTCCGAGTAAGCAGTTTCTAAAAGTAAATCTTGATCTTGAATTGAATCTGATCTCGAATACTTAAGGTTTAAAAATATATTTAATGTGGATTGAAATATACATTTATAGCTATGAGTAATTACTTTTGTATGCATCGATGACATAAAATTTAAGAAAGTCAAGTTTTATCGTTTAATTAGAAATATAACTTATGCTTTTAAAAACATTTTAACAGCTGGTGTTTCTTTCTGTATAAATCATTGATGTGTATCAATGCATCTAAGTAAAATATCATAGTTACTTTTAGAAATCACAATTTCACTGTAATTGCTTATAGTTTTAGTTTCCATATACATCCCTTAAGGCAACAGATATAAACGCATTACATATACAACAGATTTTGTATGCACAGAGTATTAATATTCTAATAAAAACTATCGATTGATTATAAAGCTTACTATGTTACAAGGATTTTTAAAATAATTTTTTTTCTTCTTTTCAAAAATTTTAATTTTCTTTTGGAAAAATAGGGAACAAGAAAATTAATCAAATTATTTGGAACTTAAGTTGATTTTGTTTGATATTTGGAAAAAAAATTAACTATTCACACATTTTTAAATAAGAGACTAAGGAACATAATAAATAACTTACTCAGTAATCTTTTCTTATAGTTGCATATGATAAGTGAAAGTTTGAATCAAGTGGGGAAGAACTACGCAATTTCAAATTATTCATTTCTTGGCGAATAAAATTGGATAATTCTTTGATTAAGAACTATTTTTGCAACTGTAATTACAGAGCTTTCTTGGAGGATTTCAGGGTAATTTTAAATAAAAGGAAGACCTTTATTTGCTTTATAAAAATAATTATATTCACAAGCTTTTTTTAAAATGATTATATAATAATAATTTTAAGGAAGAGAGAGAGAGATTACCATACTTAAAGTTACTAATTACAAACATTTTGTTTCCGAAAACTATTTAATTATATTATTTTAAATCCTTTTTAATAAATTATGACTTAGTATAAAATAATGTATCCTTTCAGATCTTTTTTAAAATTTCAACCAAGTTATTGTTAAGACTTTTAAAAAAAAGGTAAATATTTTTTTTTAAATATATATAAGTTTAAAATTTAAAAAAATAATAAAGAACGTTAACAGTCTGCAAACGTGTTTGTTTTTTTCTAACCAAAGCAAATTTCAAAACAATTTTAAGTTTAAAAAGAATTTTCTTTTACAAAATTTGAGTTACTGTATTTCAGGATTTAAATTCATTGTTCAAATTTAAGAAAAAAAACATTTCATAACAGTTTTAAATTACTTTATAACAGTTTTATTGTATTATTTAAACCTAATTTATTAGAAACAGTCATATATAACTATTAAAGTTCACATTAAAAGCTGACTTATTCAGAAATATAAATGTATTTTCTCTTTATTGTAAATTTTTCATGGACATTAATTGCTTAGTTAATGGTCAAAATTAGAAATATTTTTTTATGATTTAGAATCATTTCGTGGACTAATAATTAAATTCTTAATATGAAATTTTTAATTACTTGGTGTTTTTGTTTAAATCTTATAGAACATTAGATTAATGTACATTCATATGATGTTTATTTTTCATCAAAATCTATATTCATCATGAAACTGTTTCGGAATTATTCAGAACTGAAGTACCTCTTCAACAAAGAAAACACCTTCCAGTTTAATAAAAAAGTTAAAGTACATTTATTCTTCGTTTAAAATTAAGCTTATTTTTAGATAGTAAAATAAACTAAAAGAAATACTTAAATCTAAATTAATTAAAGTTTATATTTAAAAGTTCAATTATATTAATATACGAATTAATACATTAAAATTAACGACGAATAAATGAAGATTTCTAATTAAAATTAATATACTTTAAAAGAAAAGTTTTAATAAGAATTTTACGAAATGTGAAAACTAAAGAAACATATTTAAAATAGTAAACTTAAAATTCATATATTTCTTTTAACTATAAGAAGAGGTTAATTCTAAAAGGAGCATGATATTGGAGTTTAATAGTATATATATTCCTTTAATTAAAAACATAAAGGATACCAACAACTAATTTTCTTTATAACTTAAATCTGGAAATACTTGGCTGAAATTTTTTGACACATCTGAATACCAAAAAAAAGTAATATAAAACTTAGATATATTACATGTGAGAACCTCGTAGGAATAGTATTATAGATTGAATAGATACTGATGTAATAAGAATCATAACCCAACTGAAAAATCATCAACGTTCTTTGAAATTTTTGAAAGAAAAATTTATTTCTAGACTTAATGAATAAAAAATGAATTTTAATCATGTGTGTTTTCTTAAGCTATATAAAGAAGGGGGAATATTTTTTTTTAAACTTTTTTTTTAATATTTTTGAAACTGATTATCTTCATTCATAAAAATAGTTTAATTTTTACCAAACATTTTATGCACACACTTAGCTGAAGTTATTAAACTGATAAACTGATACATTTTCTTAATTAGATAGTTTGAAATTATAACACAAGTGATTTTACTTATACCTATATTTGTATATTATATATTTCATTTTTTTTTAACTTATAACATACTGAAATTAGTGGTGTATTTTTATCACATAATTGCAAACAATGTTTTGAAGCCATGTGTTCTCACGAATTGATTCCGCACTATTTGAAAATGAATCAAATGCTTTTTGATTTCCTAGATAAATAGATTAACTTTATATTGTGTGAGAGAGCAGTATGTAAGCTTGTGAAAATTAGATAGGTGGTAGCTGTCGATTTTATAATTGTCTCACTGAAGTGGTTTGTGATTTCATTGGAGCATAGACTAGTTTGTGCATGAACTTCGCCAACAAAAATGCCATGTTTAGCGTATAGCCATAGTTCGAGTAGATAAAAGTAATTTGTGATTGTGTTTTAGCTTAAATGTGTATAACAATGTGTATCTTGAAATTGTTTGTATGTTTTATGAATGAAAAGGGGAATCAGATAGATTGTCAATATACAGGAAAGCTGGGTAATTAAATTTACTTGATTTAATTAGTAATATTAAACCAGTTTGTCTAATTTAATAAATTTAATATATTACAAACAAAATTTAATGAAAGTTCATTCTTTAATTACAATTGATCAAAATAAGAGCTTTTTTATTTTTGTTGGCTATATATAGCTTATTAGAATTTTCTGAGATGTCTTCTGAGCCACAGACTGGAATTTATTTCTTAAACATTGGCTTTAAAAAGGGCACTAATTGAAATTTAACTCACAAACAAAATGAACACATGGAACCAAAGAAGACTTTTCTTAAGTTTTAATGGGTGTTGAAGTCATTGTTTGAATGATAGAAGAATGAGTGGGGCAATCACAGAAGTGTGATGCTTTGAAAGAAGAGCAATAACTTGTATTTTGAAATTGTGATGATGATGCTGCATGAAAAAAAAAAACAATTCTGAACCTTCAATGCACTCCTGTTTTCTTCTCCACCCAGATCAGAACCTTATTTCTTCTGTGGCTCCCGTGGATCTTGAGAATGCACCGTCCGGCCAAGATAAGTGCCCGCCTCAAAGCATCCCCCTTTAAGACCTCTGCAAGACGGTCCTCCTCTCGCTTGTCTGTTCCCGATCTCAAAGAACGTTCTTCTAAGAGCCTTCTGGCCAACGTTCTGGACATGGAGGATGACTTCAGGCTACAGCATGGTCAAAATAGCAATGCCGGTGCTTCTTCTGCCATGACGGCTGGTGACTCATCGTGTGGCTATGTCCAACTCATTGGACCCAGTGTTGAGGGGACCCCACAACGCTACACGGAGCTTCTGGTGCAACAGCAGCAACAACTGCAAACCCAACCTCTTGCCTGAGCTATCAGAGGGAACTGTCGGCAATCTTACGCGAGATCCGCTTCATCACCAAGCGAATGCGCGATGACGATGCAACCCAAGACATCATTTCGGAATGGAAATTCGCAGGAATGGTAGTGGATAGATTGTGCTTCATCCTGTTCACAGCCTTCACTGTCATCTCGACTTGCGTGTGCTCTTTTCGGCGCCTCATCTCATGGCCTGATGACAGGACCACGTAGAATTTATTCTATTTGAAACCAATTTTCTTAATGCAATTGTTCTTTGAAATCTTATAGAAGAATTTTCTTTTGTTTGGAATTTTTGCAACTTTTTCTCGTAAAAAAAAACAATTATTTATTTTTAAAAAATGTATGTTTGCATACGTTACGTATCCATACAAGATATAATGGGTGCATATTTAGAATTATTCTACGTAATGAAAAGTAATTGATTTCTTTTTGAATTCAAACGTTTTTTTAAATGGGGGATAATTATTATATTTCATAATTTATAGCTACATTTGTCTAAAAGCTCTAAAACTTTTATTTAATGCTTTACGCTTTTATAAATTTATCTATCAGTATTTCGACGAGCTTTTCTTAAAGAACACGTGATCACGTAATGTATGAGCTATAATACGATACACGGGGGGCATATACACCTTGTGTTTTGAGTTCAACATATATTCTATAATAATAATTAATTCTATAAAAATTTAAATACCATTCTTTGGTTTTTATCTTATACAATGAAATAATTTCGTAGCCCCCATTCAAAAAAAGTATAAGCAAAAACATTTACAAAAGTATTATATATACTTTTATTAAATAAATATTTCTATTTTAGAGGAAAAGCATTTAAAAATTTGGATATCTAGAGTATGAGGTAAGAAACTATCAATTCAATAAGAGTTTAAAATTTTTAAGGCATTTTTATACTGAAAAATACAATTAAAACTAAAATAATTCTAAAATTTAAGCATTTTGAAAATTATTCAACTATTTAAACAAAAATTTCAAAATTTTTAAAAAATACGGTAATATTGTCTATTTATATTGTTAAATTATCTCTTTACCTGCCAAAACCTAAAGTATTCAACCTTTAAATAAAAAATAATTTCCCTTTAAATTTATTTCAGCAAAACTCCCAGTTTTTACTGATCATATAAATGTAGTAGATACAATATTGACACTGCCATTATATAGTACTACTCCATTCTACAAGAGAAACTTCAGTACTGATTATTTATTCATAGCTTTAAAACACAAAGAAAGCTATTTGTGATGGATATGTTTGAAAAATGAAAGCTTAACATCAATTAAGTGTAGAATTGAAATGTTTTTCCTACATAAAATGCATGATAAAGCGCTTCTGATATTTGGACTCTAACAATATTTTAATATTTATATATATTTACTAATGTGTATTAAAATATGCATCCAATTAAATTATTAATGGTGATAAAATTCAACGCAATAAGAACTTCGTACACAACAGGGCACATTTCGCGACTAGTGCATTATATATACATATATATATATATATATTTAAAACAAAGAAGTATGCAAAAAATATCCAACTAAAAGTTTTAATTAATATTAAACAATTTTTGAAAACATTTCTGATAATATTTAAAATATTAAATAAATATTAAATTTTTAAGAGAAAAATACAAAAACTTTAAATTAATTCTATTTGATATATATATTTAATATCAAGAGATTTAAAAAATAATACATTCTGCAGGCTGTTAACATATATGGATTTATCGAATGTTTTGGTAAGAAAAATGTTTATGCATAGATATATATATATAAAAGAATAAACACAGAAGGTGCTGAAAAATATATATTGAAGTGCAATTTTCCCAAAACTGTTTTGTCCATCTACTTTTTTATACTCTCACAAAAAATTAAAATACATTATAAAAAAATATGTAATATTTTAAAAACTTAGTGCGTCACCTGAATATTTAACTTTAAATACTTAAAAATATATAAAATCTCAAATAGCAGGAAATATGCAAAGAAATTTATCGTTCCATTTTTTTTTTTTTTTTCAGATTAATGGAATGATATTTCAAAATAATTTTATAAGTCCCAAAAATCTTCTGTTGATATATTTTCAAGGCCTTTAATGAAAAAATTTTAAGAAAAATTATTGCGTACTTTTGAATTTACTATAAAGCTAAATTTTGAAGAGTGTTTAAATAAAGGCCAATAAAATTTTTAGTAAAAAAATTATTCGGATTAATATTTTTTACCAAAAAAATTTTCTATGGGAATTTTAATATAATTCATAAGGCACAAAAGATTATTCAGATTTTACAAAAGCTTTTCATAAAAACATATATTGGACAAAATGCTATTATATTAAAACACTATTTCTATCATATTTTAAGGAGCATCAAATATTATTATGAAGACACATATCGAAAAAATTTAAAGCAATACATCAGTATATTAAAACTACATGTACATAAAAGATGTGTTAATTCTAGTAACAATTTACAAGTAAGAATACATTTGGAAAACTTATATTAAGATAAAATATAATATATAAATAATAATAATTCGTTGATTCGAAAATAATAACTTGAAATTAAATGTATATTTGGAGAATTTATATCATTTAAATACATATCTATTTCTGTGCATCATACAAATAAATATTACAAAACTTATGATATTATAGATTGCTCAACTTTTTGATGTGCATATCACATAGTTTAAAATGAAGGTCATTTACATATTCATAAATCTTCTACTTAATATACTCATGTCTTAATTTATCAAATAAATAATTTTCCCATTTATTCATATGAAAATGAAAAACTTCATTTATATATCAATGATAGAAGTCAATACACGAATAGTTTTAAATGTATAATGTTATATAACTGTTTAAAGAAGAGGATAAGAAATTATATTGAACATATTTGTGTTGAAGAATTTTCAAATGCAAATGCATAGTAAAATACATTAGTTATATCATGCTTTACAAATATAGTACCTATTAATATGAATTTTTAGAGGTTTAGAAAGTTTGTAGAAAGGTTTTTTCCACATATTCTACTCAGAAAGGCTCTTAATTGTGTGTAATAAATATTTCATAGCTTTAATGTAGAATAATGTGAAGTACTCTAAGGGAGCATTTCTAGGTTTGAAGCTTCAAAAATTAATTACTTCTTAAATAAAACTAATGTATCCTGTACTTAAACAGGTTAATGATTTAACTAACATTTAATTTAGAATTTAACATTTTTTTAACATTTTTGTGTTTGTGTGTGTAAGAGAATCTTAAAATAATTTAAATTGCATAATTATCATTTTTTCTTTTCAAGAACTCAGCAATTTTAGTCTTAAGCAAAGCCCTAGAATTTTTAATGTCTTGACCACATATTAAAATATTTATTATTCCTGTCATATGTATGTATAATTTGTTTATTTGATTATATCTATTGTTTTAAAATGAATATGGCGTGTTGGGCTTATTTTATAACTTATTTTATTATTTAAAATATTTATCTTTTAGATAGGATAATGATACATTAGATTCATTTGATAATTTATCTTGATGCTGATATTTTCATTTTGAATGCATTTAAAAAATCTATTAGGTTAGAAATACAAAATTTTCTATTTTGAAAATAGCAAATAAAAAATAACTCTAATGTGAGTATTATTTATATTGAATTTTGAATATTTTAATACTTTTTCGAATTACATAGTATATATGTCATTCGACAATTAATCACAGTTTTTTTAACTGCGGTGAGTATTCTCTTAACAATTAGATTAAATATCACATAATTATAAAATAGGAAGGATTTATTTAAATTTAGGTTATATGACAAAAACATTTGTATGAAGTTTCTTTCTAGATTCCAAACTCTGCAATTAGATCAAATTCAATTGCTTTTCATAGATTATGTAAATTAAACGTGGTTTAATGTTTCAAAGAAAACTTAATGTGAAAAGAGCTAGAGACGCAATTATTACAGCATGCCATTTTCATTTTATTAAAAAGAATCTGCCTTTACTTGTAAATATATCAATAGAAAAATATAATTAGTGAAACTCTAATTCTCTAAATTAAGATTTCTAAAGCAAAATCTCTGACAGTATTCTCTACTTTATACTGTACCCTTATTTTTTAGTATTATCATATGTTTTCAAAAATAAAGTAAGACATTCAGTTTTATTCAATTATATTTTTAACAAAGTTTTAATTTAACTTATTAGAAGATAATTTTTTTATGTTTTTGACACATTAGTTTTTTAAACCAAGTTAATTAAAAGTTACTCTACTCGGATATTTGAGAGTGTCAGGTTAAATATAAACATCAAACATTGCATATTTAAGTTTATTAAATACATATTAATAATTTAGTTTAATATGATTTTACGAAATGATTCACACATTTGTAAAAAAGCCAGTTATACTTCCCTTTTAATTTTATACAAAACGCCATAATGCTTTTTCGAAATTGGATATTTCTATCGTTTACTTGGCAATAAGTTTGAAGCTTCAAACAGAAGAAATCGTTCCTCCGTCTTTTGAATTCAATTCAATAATATTAATCGTAATCTTACTATCATGATTCGAATTTAAATCGTATTTAATCCACTATACGTAGAATTAATCTAAACTGGGTAGGAAACCAGTAACTGTTTGCCTGTTATTTCGGTATAATTCTTTTACTGTCTTGAATATAACTGACATTTTGATTGTTAGAGTCGTTCATCGTACGAAAGTTCATGAATGCGTTTTGTTGGGTATTATAGGAAAATGTGTAACAGAAATTTTGTATTTTTGCATAATAAAATCATATAAAAAAATCTCTAGACATTTTATTATTTATTTGAAATACAACCTATCTGTCTATTTATCTAAACATAACATGATTTAACAATTATATGCTTATCTGTGTATTTGTTTAACAATTTATTTTGTAAGATATATACATGAAAGCAAATTAACAAAACTATTTTGATTTTGAAATATATATCACTAGATTTGTCAAATTTTAGTGACATGAAATAGCAAATGGTGCTTGCTTTTATACAATTTTCAGTTAGTTAAGCATATTTTTTTTCTTTTCGTGATTATATTTTTCACGCAAAAAAGCAATATGTATGGAAGTTTATATATATTAAAATTTACATTTTTTTAGTTTTTTTTCACACAAAATGCAATTGATTAGGGGATTTGATATATTTGTATTATATTATTGTCTTATTTCTTTTTAAATGGATTAGGTGACTATATTTTCATTAGTATATATATATGTATGTATGTGATTCTCTTGCTAAGAGTTAGCTTAATTATCATAGATTCTAAAAGATTTTCTATTATAATGAATTAAAAAATAATAATTAATTTCTTTCCATTCTAATAAAATATAAAGGCATAAAAAATAGGATACGATTTTCTCTGCCTTTTATATAATCCTGGATTTTAATTTCAAGAAGTATAATACTTGGAAAGAAGACTGTCAGTTATTAATAGCTTTAACAAAATAATTCTTTACGCAATTTATGCTCTAAGCAAAAGTAATTATTATTTACTTCCTCTAATTATATAATGAATATGATCTGAATATAAATTTCACAATAAAACCGAGTAATTAAAATAATAAATCTGGAAGGAAGTAGAAAACGTTTTTAAATGGAATATTTATTAAAATTTCAAACAAATCAGGCTTGATTTTTTCAAACTTTTTTTTAAAAAATGGCAAAATGGGTGATATAAATTCATTGAGTTAAATATATTTATTTTAAAAAGTGCAAGCTAACAAATGGTTTTATTTCATTATTCTTGGGAAGTCTATATTCTTACTGTTCTTTCTCCAGGATATTTATTAAATGGAATAATAACCCGAATTTTCCTTTTTTTTTTTTAAAAAAAAACTGTTACACAAAAGATAGTTCTTAACATGTCTAATTTCATTCTAATCTTTCTGTAACTATTTTTTCTTTTTCCATTTATATTGATAAAAGAATTCGTAGTTGTATTGTAACTAATTTTTATGCTATTATAACTAATTAGTTTTTATAAGTCATTTTTGTCATGTATTTAATTTCCTTTAATTTATTTTTTTTTCATTTATTGTAAAAGTTTTCTCATGTAATTTATGCTATAATGTACAAAATATTTTAATGGTGTATCATTTTTTTTTAAATTTTGGGATCATGATAAAACATAATGCCCATCGAAATAAAGTTGTTTAATATTTCCTATGTGATGTTTGTTTTATAAGAATAAAAACAGTTGCTTAAATTTTCAAGGAAATTGCAACTTTGATACTAAAAGTGCATATTGTTTCATAAATCATCTGATTATGTGTTTCAGTAGCTATTGTATAATTAAAGTTATATCACTTTCTTTCTCGTTCTTACAGTGTATTTCTTTCCAATGATTAATAATATTGCCATTGCCTTTTCTAAAGAAAATCCTGTTTCTATTCGATTATATAGAAATAAGTCTACTTTTAAATATCTTTGCATGCAATATATGTCATTTATTTTCAAAACAAAAAAAAATATCAAATATTCAATCGAAAAAAAATGCAGCAGTAAAGTTCAGAGTAAAATGTAAACATTGAATGTCTATTGAATAACAGATTCAAGAATATAAATTACCAACAATTTTGATGTTCGAACTCAATATTCTGTTTTTTAAATCCAAAATTCATAGACTTACAGTTTTTTGAGGTTTATTCTTTTGTACTGAGACTTACCAACTAAAATTTCAAATAAACAAAAAAAACTACTTCAGTATCTTATTATTGATTTTGGAATATATTTAACTTTATATCATAAGCTTACACACAAAAGAAAACTATTTTGTTAATATTTTATTTGTCATTTTTGTTCTTAGTTTTTTATTTGATTTATTCAAAGATATTTTATTTATTTATTGTTTCTTTTTTAATATTTATATTTTTGAACCATTTGACACCATTTCAGTAAAATCACCGTTTATTTGAATTTTTGCTAATTAATTTACTTAAAGCATTAATTTCGTGCTGCAATTGTCATATATTCTTGCAATATATTTAGTAACTGGAATATGTGTTTTTATTTTATTACATATACTGTCAAAGTCCAGATCTATTGAAAATATTTGCAGTTGCATTTCATATTCTGCGTTTATTTTATATACTTTGTTTTTGGTGCCACTCACATTGAAAAATAGTTTTATCTTAAATACATTGTTCAGAATGGCATTAAATATTTATAACCATGTGAGAAACTTCAACGTATTCTGTAAATTTTTTGGCTAAAACTTAAGAGCTGTTCCGGTTACATTCAGATTTTAACGTCGAGTATGTTGATAAAATGTAGATAAGTGTTTCCTTTTCCTTTATTCACAAGCCTTCTTATTTATCCATGCGTGTTTGGTTTTCTTCTGAGGAATATTATTTTACAGGTGTTAGGTGTCTTGTTTTTTAAATATTCTTTTATATAGGCGGGGTTTTTTTCCTTACAAATGGAAAAATATTATTGTATAATTTTAACAATGTCGACTAAATCCAATTCATTACATTCCACTTAGTTATGCAAAACATTGCGCTAACGATTATAAAATTATTTTGCATAACCCAGGGTTATAAACAATAGAATATTCACAATCTTTGTAGTGTATATGTTACCGTTAAAGTGTGAAAAGCGTTATTTCATGTAATAACTGAACAAGTCCGTTAAAGTATATAAAATTACTGAATTAAAACAATTTTCAAATTGCTTATTTTTCCCTTTAATGGTCAAGTATTAGTTATTTTATAGAATAACTAGTTATTTTATAAAATAACTAGTTATTCTATAAAAGTTATTCTATAGTTATTCTACTAGTTATTCTATAACTAGTTATTCCTAGTTATTTCATAGAATAACTAGGTGAAATATGAAGTCTTTCATCTATTAAATACTTTAACTGATTTTCCTAGTTATTTCATAACATTCCTAGTTATTCTATGAAAAAACTGAATTATATACTTTAATGGTAGCATATATAAAAGACATCATAATATTCATTTATTCTATTTTTATAAAAATAGCAGGAAATTACTAAAAAGAGGCTGTCTGGCACAGAATCTATTCTTTAATTTTTTCCGATGGGATATGCGACCCGCGTTGGGAAACATGGCCTTAGATATTTGTGGATATAAAAATTCCACAGAGAACAAAAATTTGTTTTGCATAAATATTTATAATTTTTTAAAAAAAATTTTTGTAATCGGGTAGCTTTTAGGAGTGCTTCGTGCAACTCCAGGGCTCCGCGGTACACAGTTTCAGACCATTTCTATATATACAAACTGCTATAATCCCTGGTTTTGCTCATTACTATTGCGCACTCCTATAATTTCAAAAACTGGTTTTACGCGTTGCTAAAATACTAGCAGCAGTATAATTGAAAAGAACTTTAAAAATGTCTTTTTCAAGCAACACTAAATATATTTTACGTGCAGAGAATTCGTATCACAAAAAATTTGTATAAGGCGTCTATTTGAAACAGAATTAACATCAAATCTTCTGCAAATTTTTTTATGCCTGAGATCACTGAGGTAGTCACCTATTGAATTATTCAAATTATCATTGAATCTATGAGTACGTATAATATAAGAGCAATCCTTATGTACGATAATAAATAATAAAAATAACGTAACAAAAAATTTTAATAAATTTTAATTTGTTTTAAATGTAAGGAGTGATTCTTCCTTTAGATGACAATTGCTTGATGAGAGACAATTAAGGACATTGTATGGAGAAAAATTAAGATTTTGAAAAATCACACTTAATTGTAATTTAACCCGTTGTTCAATTAATTATATTATTTTCAATCCAAAATGTGTAAACAATACTTTTTAATTGTGTATTTTAAATTATTATCTTAACAGGATTTAATTTAGCATGTCCTTTTCACCTTACTAAAACAACACATATGAATGGCAAAAAGAGAATGTATCATGCTTAATAAAAAAATTCGTGTGATCATCTTAAATATTTTAAACTTTGAAATAATGTGGATACAGATTTTTTAATTATCATCTTGGTTTCTTTCATTTCCCTTTTTCCTTTTCTTCTTAATTTCAAGTGTCATTAATTGAAACTATTTTTCAACAGTATGTGAAAAAGTGTATTCTAAAATAATTTTTATGTTTTTCCTAAAAGATCTTTAGTTAATCTCTTTTATAAAAGATTTCTTTATTCTTCGTTTAAACATAATTCCTTTTACAATGTTCCTGATTTTTAACTTCTTTTGTACACCTTTTTTTAATTTTCCTTACTTTTCAAAAGCTGGATTTGATATATCCGACATAATCTCGGTAGAAGTTTGACTTTTAGTAATTCTTCTAACGGTTATTACTATTACTTTTATCTCTCTTACATCTTTTTTTTAATCCATTTTTATCTTTTGTTCTATTGTTTATTTTATTAAAAAGACAAATTCAAAAAGACTTTCACTTTTTGAAGTTTTAAGTTTCAAAATACTGTTACGAATTTTATTTATTTTATATTTAATACAAAATGTATCGATATAAAAGTGTATAAGAATGCAATTTCATTTCTTTAAATAATGCTTATAAACTTATACTTAAAAGAAATATTAAATCTAGTTTATTTAATATTATTTCATATGTACGAAGAAGGTTTGAAATATTTATTCAATATTGCACAGTTTAAGATGAAATTTAAGAATAATTTCATTGACTAACAAATTTAGTTTCAATAATCTTAGTAAATACACTGGAAATCCTATTTTAAAGTATATATCCAAATGCTTTGGACATTTTACTATAGTATTATATATGCATTACCCTTATCGATAAAGGTGTATTCAAATATTTAAGTGCATATTTGATATTTTTAATATTTTAAAAAATTATAAATTACGCTAATAATTAATTTATTTTATAATTGATAAATAATGTATACTTAAAATGAAAGGTTATAGATTCATTTCATTTTCCTAAATAAGGGTTTTAAATAGCATTAAATGTTGCTTAATATATTTAATAATCATTAATTTCGTTTTAATAAATTATTCATTTTTCTTAATATAAATTAAACTTTTGAAAATATTTAAAGAAAAATGAAAATTTTATTAGTTTTAATTAAATTTATATACTTCGAAGAAATAAAGGCTTTTTTTCATATTTTTTTTATTTTATCTGTTAAAAATGTAAAAATATGATTGAATAAATAATTAGGCACTGACAAATTTTATTTGTAGTTGAAAAAAATAATTTATCAAGGAGTGTCTTTTTTACACCCTTTTTAACACCCCTTTATGTAACGGAATCTTTGAACTCAATTTTTACCCACTTTAAATGGTCAGATTAATTCGAAATTTTGCTCACATGTCCAGAACCGATGACAATACAATAATTTAATAATTTGTTCCATTGTCATGATCAGGATCATCAGGATTAACGATTTCCCATTTTTAGATCCCATCCCACATCTGGTGACTAATTTTAGATCCCATTTCCAGATTTGGGCGACTAAAAGATTAAGTTACATCTTAATTCGAATATTTTTTAATTTTTTGTTTAACTAATTAATTTTTACTTTTTTTAAAATGTAATTTATTTTTAATCAAGCCACGCTAAAAAAATGCATTTTATAGTTTATAAAAACAAGAACTATTTATCGCATACAGTCATTTATGAATCTTATATATTGTACATTTTTATCTCTATTTATATGTATTTTTTATTTATATATCCTTTTGTCCTTGTCATAAAAATAACTCATTTCCCATTAATATTCAAGGTTTCTGAATATAAAATATGTTATAGAAACAATTTTGCTTATTTTATCACAATAAATAACATCCTTTCAATGATAACTTTTGTTCTATTCTAGCATCTGAAGATAAAAATTTGTATAGAATTCTAAGAATACCACAATTTCTAAGCAAATTAAACATGTTGATGACAAAAATAGCATTTTAATTATTTCGTTCACATCTAAAACACTTTCATGTTATCATCTAGGAAGGAATTATGAAAATATATCTTATTACAACCTGAATTATAATTTATTAGAGATTCCATTTATAAAAATTACCGTTGATCATTTTTTATTAAATGATTAATCTCTTTCACAATTGTTCAGTTTTCGGTTAGGATCTCAGTAAACATAATAATCCTCTTTATCCCTCTTATTTATTCATAATTTATATTTATCTTTTTCTGTTATATTTCAATAACTTTTTTATGCCAGTAACTGTTCTGAAACTACTAAAATTACAAATTTAAAAATGGGAAATTCAATGAATATATTTCAAGAAGTTAATTCTTTCAACATTGTCCAGTTCATTCTTTCATTCTGCAGAGATTTTAAAAAAAAACTATGAGATTTTTTAAAAAAAAAGAATAATTGAATAAGTTTAATTATTTAGCTATATAAATACAATTGTATAAAATCAAAAGTAAAAATACAGCATCAGATCCAAAATTTGCAATTTATTCTTTCATTGAAGTTTTTTTTAATTGTTTCTTCATTCAGTAGAACAAGAAATGACTAAGCACGAGTAATTATTTCAATTTTGAAAATATCAAACGATATCAATGTGATATGAGATATTCAGATGAATATTACTCGAGTTTTTTAAATAATTGTTCTAAAATATTGTTCTACATTTACTCAAATTTTATTTATTTATTTTTTGTTGTTGTTGTTTTCTTTAACTATGCATAGTTCTTCTGACGAATATAACACAATTATAATCCCTTTGTTTTCACTGTTACTTTCACTGTATATTTAATGAGTAAAAAGATTTGCTTCATTAAAGCCTCTATCATTTTCCTTTACACAAATATTTTAAAATGTTAATTTATTCTTTAGAGAATTTCTAACTTAAGTTATCAATTGGCGTAAAATTCCACCAACTTAAAAATTTATATCAGTTTCTCTCACTCTAGGTGTGACTTTTATTATTGTATCAATATAAACAATTAACTTCTAATACTCGATATCAAATTTTAATATCTAATTTCAGTCATTCATTGACCTTGGGATAAAAGTATTAATCATGGAACTACAAACATTGTGCTTATTCTTCTAATTTTCTTGGTATATAAATAATTATATATTCAAGATGTATTTAGATCAGAATAACATCGAAAAAGTAATTTGTTCCTTCTTTGCAATTTTAATCTTGAGATTTTCATATAAATAATATTAAAAAGAATATTCTTCGAAAATTTAACTGTCACCGTTTAATGTTAATTTCTTATTTATTCGTGAACAAATATCGTTTGCTTTAAATTTATCATTTTTAATTGCTTACACATTGCTTTCAACTTCATTTTAAAAAGAATGTTTACTGTTAAAAATCTATTGCTGGCAATTACTTTTATTTCGAATTTGGTTGTAAAATTTACTAAAGGGTACTTTTTAATATAAATAGAATCAAATATATGTGCTTATTTTTCTTGGAGTGGTGGTCATAAATCTTTTACAAAAACTCGATCATATGGAAGTACTTTATTTCTTCATTTACAACTCTTCAGAAAACTTTTTTTCAATTTATATATCTTCAATCTTTTAATTTTGTAAACATGTAGTCATTTCAGTTCATTTGTAATTTTATGCATAAATTTTAGATGATCTAAGTTGTTTATAACAGAAAATAATGTCTTTTGCCAAATCGAAATTCTCATTTGCAATATAAATGTTACTTTTGGTTCTTTTTGTTTTCTGAATATTTAATTCTATCTGCTCCTAATTAAGAATTATTGTATTATCTCTTTGGAGTTTATTTTATATTAGTTTTTTAGTAAGTTTACAGTTTCTTATCTTTAATTTTATAATCAAATATTTTTCTTGTCTGCCTATAAAAATTACGGAAATAATTATTTTGCTCTTTCATTTATTTTATTTATAAACATAAATACAATTTTCTGAATTATAATATTTCAATTTCTCACGCAAAAAATGTCTTCGATTAATTAATTTTCTTTAAATTTTTAATCTAGCGTAATCGATCATAATAAAAAAAGCATCACTTGAAGTTTCACCTGAGTTTCAAAATGATCTTTAAAATAGTTTGAATACATCAATTATGGTTTGTATTGTTTGTACTATGAGAAATTTATCAAATTATAGTTTCCAAACACGAAGATATTTAATAAAATGTAAAAATTATTGCTTATAAATGTATATGTTTAAGTACGCTGTAGTTACATATTTGAAAAAATAATTTTTGATTATTCATAAATAACACGTAAGTAAACTAATTTTATAATTTCTCACGTCTTAAAATTTTAGTATTTATTTCAATTTTATATATTATTATTCATGATATAAATTTGAGTGCTTTGAAAACATGCTTTATTAATATGGAATGATTCAAATAAAGTAAAAGGAATATACAGTATTGATGAAAATTAACTGAAAGCATGAAACGGCAATATTTTTACCATTAAAAAACATTCTTTATTTTCCTAGATTTACACCTACCTCAGAAATTACTTCTTCCTTTTCTTATTAGTGACTTTAAAGATATTTAGATCGTCATCTCATGCGAAATTAAATCTGTTAGTCCTGGAGAACTCCCTTAAGAATTATTTTTAAACAACTCAGAATTTATCTCATCCACATCATTTAGTGAAAAGACCTGTAATGCCTTAAGTTTACAGAAAAGAACTTTATTTTATTACTGTTTCCAATTTAAAACTCGAAAACAATTACATCTCGAATTTTCCAAACTCTAAGGCAACAAAGATAAAAATATAATTTATCTTTATATACATAAACATTGGTGTGTTTTTGCCACTTTGATAAAAGAAAATATGATTTGGAAAAGGAATTGGAAAAAAATGGAAGAAACATATAAATATTAAATTATTTTAAACCAATCCCATGATGTTTTTTTTTATACCAGAGAAACAGTATTTAAGGAAAGTAGCTTTTTGAGAGAACCCTATCAGTGTTGCTGATAATTTCATCCCGATAAGCTTACAAACCATGGTTTTTTTTTTTAAACGTAAAAGAAATCAAATACTCATATTTTCTTCATTAAAGTATCACTAGATATTTTTTAAGAAATTTATTTTAAGATTTTATCAATGATTTTATGAGCATTGATTGAGATTGTTTGATTATTCAAACTAATGCCGTATTAGAATCGTCTTTGATTTCCAAAATTCAATTCTATAAGGAAACAAGAATACACATTGCTTCTTTATTCGTTTGACCCACAGTCTTAGAAACACAGATATCATGAATATATGAAAATTAATACATAAAATGAAATGAATATATGAATATGATATAAACTACGCCTTTAAGGTATCCGACTGGTTGCGACAACTTTTTTTTTAAAAAAAAAGGATATATGCGGATTTTTTTGCTATTTTTAGATTTGTTTAGCGCATTTTAAGAAAAATGTGCTAAAATTAAGAAGAGAAAAAGAAATTATTACTACTAAAATAGAAAAAATAGGTAAAAATTGACAAAAAATAGCATAAACGCGGCCCATTCTGCACCAAAGGTTTATGAACAAATTTTCAATTCTTTCAATCTAATATGGTGCTATATTATTCAATTTTGAAATAACTTTCAGGATAAGAGATATTTTCTTTTTTACAACAACTAGAGCACTTTATCTCGGTTACTATATAAAATGCTTAAAAAAGACAGTAATTATATTCACATAACGGACTGTAAATTTTGTAATAAAACAATGATTGGTAAATATGAAGGTAAAAACAATTCTACTATTATACAGAACGTACAGAAAAAAATTTCAGTTAATTATGTTCAAAACTTTTTTAGCATTTGCTGACCCCGTTTGATTATTTTTCAAAAAATCACATTTCGAGTAAAACGCGTTTTAAAGTATGACATCTTGCTTAAAGTAATTGCATCTGCGTTTACTAAAACACTTGTAGTTTTTGTTCTAGTAAACGGAAAATGATGAACTTGGTATTTTATAAAGCTAATAAGATGGCCCATAAAAATAAAATCCTAAAAAAATTTTAATTTTGGGCAAAAATTCTCTGTTTTAGGGTAGTCGGATACCTTAATTCCTGCGTTAGCTTTCAGTCAAATTTGATTTTAAGCAAGTGAGTCAAACATTTCAAAATCCATAACACCAATGATCAAAGTGGAGGTAACTCGTTTTAAATCAAACTAGAAATCAAAATCATTACATGATAGATGCAGTGTGTAATTTTTATATCTAATTATCAATTCTATATGCGTATCACCATTTTGATATCCTCACTTGAAATAAAAACGCATGCACATAAATTTGTAATTCAAAATGCACATCAATGATGTGTTAGAATTTGCTAAGCTAGTAGAGGAAAATCTTCCCAACAACTTACTTTTGAGTCATGATACTTAATTATTTAGCTAAAATTTTGTAAAATCTTATTAGTTTGACTCCAAACTCCTTCTGTAACCATACAGTTTCAAACCAATAATTATTGAAGAAGCATACAATGCTTTTACTTTCGAGAGCCCCATAATGTTCAACTCTATTACCCTAGTGGAATTTGAACATTTTAGCGGCATGTGGTATCCACATCATTCAAATACCTTTAATGCATGAATTGTAGTCTTAGATCAACCACACATACAAACATATTGATAATCAGAACAATTTTGTATTGCCCAAAGATATCAAAAGGAACATCAAAATAAATTTAACTCGGTTCAATATTATTTTTCCAATTATGATCGGTCACGACAGATTAAAAGAAACACACCAGCTATAAAGAAATTTTCAATGTCTTCAATCTTTGTGTTTTCTCTCTCCGCAGGTGAAGACAATCTTCTTGACATGGCTACCGTTTATCCTCCGAATGAGTCGACCGGGAAAGAAAATCACGCGCAAGCACCTCTTCATGAGCTCTAAGATGAAAGAGCTCGAACTGAAAGAGCGGTCCTCCCGAAGCCTGCTGGCCAATGTCCTGGACATGGACGACGACTTCCGGCAGCAGAACAGCACTTCAGGGGGCTACGTGCACACCGTGAGTGGGGGCCGTGCCGCCGGGGGACGGGAGGGGGTCGGGGGACGAGACTCCCCTCTACCACCCGTGCCTCAGCACGCAGAGGGAGCTGCAGAGCATCCTCAGGGAACTGCGCTTCATCACCAGGAGAATGAGGGAAGAGGACGAGAACCAGGAGGTCATCTCCGATTGGAAATTCGCAGGCATGGTCGTCGACCGGATCTGCCTGTTTGGGTTCACCCTCTTCACCATCCTGTCTACCTGCGTCACCATCTTCTCGGCCCCGCACCTCGTAGCGTGAGGAGCGATTTTTTCGTGAGAGTGACTACGACAAAAACCCGGACACGACCGATTTTTACTGACCGTCACTG
>BMAO01038237.1:0-26806 GCA_019973975.1 Trichonephila clavata | reverse complement strand
GATTGAAATCTAAACAGAAATGAAATTTTATTTGTAAACTACATCCTATTTCTTACTACTTGTGACCACATTATCTTCTTCTTTTACACACAAGTATTTATTTTACCCCATTTATTGATATAAATGTGGATAGGCATTTTTGGCAGACATTTCTTGGAAAATATGTTTGCTTTTTCTTAAGAAAACTTACTTTAGATAGTTCGATTTTTCTTTTTATTTTCATATTTTCTATTATGTTTTCATTTCATTTGGATTTAAAGTTTCTTATTTGCTGTTTTTTCAAAATTTTTTCCTGTATATATTCACAAGATGGTGCCTCTGATTAAAACTTTAAATATATATTAGTTTCTATTTGGCCTCGTTTTAAAATTTTCCTTGGTCTCAAACCTTCCGAAAAATTTTTTAATATATATTTTTTTCTTTTTAAAGTTTTTTAGCCATTTTTATTTGTTTTTAATAATTCATCAATTTTTTTCCTTGTAATAATTGCGATACTTTTACAAGATCATGGCGTGTTGTTGTGCTGATAATTTATCTTCTTGAAAATGCTAATTTATTTGGATAGTAAATTGTCTGGTTTAGGTATGCAGATCTATTCTAAGACTTTTAACTTATACTGTAAAACAAAGGTAGGCATTAAGTCGATCGCGATCGACCGGTAGATCATTTCACTCTGTTCGAACACCTCACTGTACACGCGCGACTGATTTAAATCCCATTAACCAAAGTAAGCACTGCACCGTTTACTGTCGCGTCCACATCTTTATTGAAGTCAGTGCGAAAAGTTTATCGTCTGTGTTTGCCGAATAATGCACGCACGTGCGGCCGATCGGACTAGACCTGAAAAATCTCGGGGAGTTTTTCGAATTCACGGAAGGGTAGTGCCGCAAAAAAAAAAGCTTTTATTTCTGGATACTCTTAGCCCGGACACCCTGTATTTCTATTCGATGCTTTGCGCTTTATTACATTTATATTAATTTAATATATGATTATATATATATATTTAATCATATACTAAACAAAATTACGATATCAATTCTGCTGAGAGTTATTCAAATACAAAACTAATTAATTATCCGAGAGTTTTTTGTATAATTAAATACTTATTAAATTAATTGTAAGAAAACATAATTCACAATATAGAGCAAAAATAGAATTCATTTAAAAACGAGTATTCATACAGTTATATATATCGTTGTCTTCTATTATATTACAATAAATCGCCTGACTTAAACATTACATTTCTTTAAAAACTAGGATTAATTTTTTCTATGGAATATTTACTATTTATTTACCAGTTTCAATTTATTAGAATTATTAACTGTAGTTATTCCAAAAGTGCATTAATTACTGTTGCGAGCATTTCGATAGGCAAAAAAATACTCTACTCTCTCTCTCCTTAACATCACAAACATATTTTTCTCTTTATAACTTTAGATTTTTAACTATGTTTTTTAAATAATCAATAGAATACCGTTAAGTGTGGCTAACTTTCTTTCCCCAAAAGGAAACATGTAGTTATATTTTTTCCATTCTTAAAATTTTTCAATCTCATCCAGAGGGAAAAGCACAATGATTGTTTTAATTGTCTTCTGAATGAAATATCGTAGTTATAATGGTGTAATTAGTTACGATTAAGTAAGAAAAAACTAGAAAATAATTAATTATCGTTTAGTGGATTACTTTTAAAAGGAATAGAAAAAAAGTGTATGAAAATGTAATTCCTTTCCCCCTTAAATTTTTATCAAAGAGTTGGAGAAAAAAATTACTTTAATATTTTAAGCATCATTCGAACGGATTATGAAATGTTCAGAGAGTACATGCAATAAATTAAACAGCTTTTATAAAGCGAAATGATTTATTTTGACTGTTTCAAGACGGAAAATGAATTTTATGTCGGCATTTTCTCAGTTTTATCCTCTTATGTATGTTCCTTAGAAAGAATCTTATGTAGTAAGTTCCTTAAGTCTTCTCGATGATTCCTTGGGGATGTCGAATTTTTCTCAAAATTTGTCACCAATAACAATAAAGTCGCCCATCTAGTAACCCTGATCCAATTTTCTCTATCGGATTACCATAATCTTATTTTTCAAGTTTATTCTGGGAAGCGAACCATGCTTGTGAAACTCAATTTTCCCACAAGAAGAGTATTCTTGAAAGGAAAATAACATACGTAGCTTGTTTCAATATTTTATTGCAACATATTCAGCATGTTGAAAGTTTTTTCTTTTGAATTAAAGCAAAATTAAGCGAGATGTTATTTTACAAACAAATCTATGTAAAGTATGCCTTCACAACGCTTCAGTTATCAGTTAGAAGCTTTTCTGAAGTTATTTCTACAATTTCTTTTCTCAATATCAATACAAAATAAAATTTTAATAATAATAATGATAAAAAGTAAATGTCTAGGGCATTGGACATTAAAGATAAAACTAAAAATGATAATTTCGCGGGTTTTGGTACAAAAAAGTCTCTAATAATGTGGCAATCATTTATTAATTTGTTCGGACACACGAAATCCACGCATATCATTAACAAAATAATGGACAAAGAACATGGAGGAATTTTCACAGAGCTGCATTATTACATCACTTGGCATCTATTGAAATTGGGTGTCGCTAGAGGGCGCTTCTGCTGCGTTGGATTGTCAGTTACAGTTATTTCAAGTAACAAGAGGATTTACAAACGTAATTTAATATAATCATTCAAAAATTGCGATATCTTCATCCAAAGTTAGTTTTTTCTCTCTCTCCACCATTTTGTAATAGTTAGAAAAAAAAACTCGAAGAATTTCTTGCAAATTTATCAGCTTATAGTGGTAGTTTTTTTCTTTCTAACAAAAAAAAAAAGGAGGGGGGAGGGAGGGAAGAAAAGGAATGTTTTGCAAAACAAAGAGCTTCCTCCGAAATGTTCATTTACCCATCACAAGTCTCTATTCATTTCTTTAAAAATAATATCCTCAAAAGATTTCATAACAATACAATTACGGATATCATCTTTTCTTAATTAGTTTCTTATTAAAACAGCGGGATTTATTATCTCCACTTTGTAAGACGCTGTGAATTATTACCGAATAAACGAAAATGCAACAGATAGCTGCCTGCTAAAATCAAAAACATTGGAAGTTCCCCCCTCCCTCTATTGTTTCCTCTTTTGTTTGTGTTTCAGCTAAAATGTCAAGAGCAGGGGGGAAAAAGGAATTTTTAAAAGAAGTTATTATGTAATGTCGCGGGGAATTTAATTAAAAAAGGATTTTGTTTTTATTTTTCAGAATGTCGGGTTTGCTTCCTTCGGAGGCCGAAGACGTGATTAAATCTGTCTTCTGGTTCATTAAATTTGGCTTAAAAAGCCAAGCGAAATATTTTCGAAAAATACAGTTTCCCCCCCTTTTTTTAAATATTGAAGGTCACGTTTACTGTTAAAATAATGCGGAATACGTTATAGAAGAAGAATGTATGGGAAGGTTATGTTATAGTTACCTTAAAATTTTTTTGTCTTGGGCGGCTTTTTTTTAAAAATCTTCAGTTTTATATATTCTTAAAATTTGGTGAACGAAAATAATTTTTATAAATCAAATATTGTTTTTAACACCTTGAAAGTATTACTTTGATTTTTATAGGTGTGAATAAATTCTATTTCAAACAGTACATTAATTTTTGTCTTTTATATTTAGCATTGAAAAATTCAGCTTGCACAAAGCTTATCTATTTAATTAGAAAAAGTGTGTTAAGTAGAGAGTTTCTTAAAAATTTTAAATCTTCTTAAAAATTTCAACATTAAGACAGTTTCCTTTAAAAAAAAAAAAAAAAAAAAGAAATTTATTTTATTTTTAAACGTGAATGAGAGATCTAAACACCAAACGATTTTTTTGCTTAAATAATTCTCGACAAAAATATATTCTTTAAAGAGAATAATTCAAAATTCTATTTTTTATTACATATGGATTTGCAGCTTACTAGAGGAGCCAAATTCACGATCAAGTTATATTTATTGCATTTTTATTGTATTTTCATTGCTTCGTTAAATTCTTGTATTAAATCAAATTACGACAGAATTAATGGAAAATTTGAATACGTCTCTGATACTAAAATATTTTGGAAGATATATGAAATTTTTTGAACAATTAGTAGAAAGAACAAAGTAAAAAACAATTTCTTTGTAATTTTTTTTTTGCTCTGCCAGATTGGCAACAGTCCGAATGTTGACATTAGCGAACTTGCAAAGATTTCATTATAGCGGCTGTTAAGCCTAACGAATAAAAAGTGATTTATTAATTTTATCGCAATTTAACTATTTTTAAACAATAAAGGACGAACAAATCATTTGTAAAATTTCTTGAATATTTTCTTGCATCCCGAAAATCTGTTCATTCTAAAAATATCTGAAAATTTCTGAATTTTCAGATTTATGCGAAAAATAATTCCCGAATCTGAAATTTCAATTTCACCATCTAAATTTAAATAGCGTTTAAAAATAGAATTTAAGTAGCATTTAAACTTAAATAGTATATAAATAGCATTTAGCTGAAACATTTAGTCGCATTTTAAAAGCGAGGTGATGGTAAAAAAAATACCATTATTTACAATTGAAATTTTAAATAGAAGCTTGAATTTTCGTGTTCATTTCTTAAAAATTTCTATGAATGTATTTCAAGAATCAGGGAAAAAAATGGAATGTATAAGAATGCCACGATTAGAAGAAAGAAAAACAAAACTTTCTATTTAATTTTTGAAAAGTGAAAAAAAAAACAGATGTTATTCGAAATTTTAATGTTTGATTTTCCACCTACAATGACTTGACTTTTATTATTTAATTTTTATGTAAATAGAACACAACTTTTGACATTTAATTATTAAATTAATATCAAAATCAAATAGATTTCATTAGCATTTTGCGTTGCTATTGAAAGGGACAAAAGGAAATAATTTGTTAAGAGAATGTTTTCAGCAGAGACAAAATACATAAAAAGGCATGAAAGGTCTTTTTATAATTAAGGTTATGAATGAAATTATAAATTTGGCAAACACAATAAAGAACGCCATTTATGTATTTTGATTCGTTAATTCATTCAATTTAATTGATTCATTCAATCTTAAAAGCTGTTTACTTTAGAATTTCAAAAACATGTTAATGATCAAGTAAAATATTTTGAATCTATAGAGAAAATAATCGACATTTTGTAATAAAAAAAAAATAATGTCTTTTGAAGTATGAAATTTTCTGTTGTATCTTTTACTTTTCACACTGAAGATTAAATGTCATTGAAAAATTAAAAGAATTCATATTAGAAAATTAAAAATTGTGAATTTAACTGAAAATGAAAAATGATCAGATTTATTTGATTATTTGCGCGTCTTACATTGTGATAAAAATAAACAGCTTTTTTCAGTACTCTAAAAATAAAATGATGGTATATGAAAATCAGTGTAAATAAATATAGTGTTGTTTGTTGATTATAAAGTTGTTCTTTCTTAAATTATATTTCCTTTGTATACAAAAACAAACATGTCTAGTTCAGATTTTTTAAATTTAATTTTCAAATCGATTTTTTTGTGTGATATAGAGCCCTTGAGGAAAATTAAGTATTGAAAATACTGAAATATGTCGCGTATGTTGGTTTCCCCGCAGTATTATTATCCTTATGGGAAAATTGAGTTTTGCAGGTAAGTTCGGTTCCCCCAGCCTCTCTCTGAAGAATAAGAAAATGGTAACCCTTGAATATGTGACTATGGTTACCAGATTGGTGACTTTATTGCTCTTGGAGACAAATTTGGTGAAATGGATATCACCAAGGTATCGTCGAGAAGTCTCTGGGATCAACCCCTTTGGAAATTTCTATGTCTATTTTGGGGACCTTTGAGACAAAGGTCGTGTCAGTCAAGATCTGAGTTCTATCTTGTGCGCTGACTAATAAGAGGGAGCGACTGTCTATCTAAGTTCCTGCTATTGGAGCTTGTTCTAGAGCAGGGGTTGGCAACTTACAGCACGCGTGGGTACAATTCTCAGTGGCACTCTGCATTACTCTACAAATTTGTCAATTTTTTAGTGGATGGAAGTAGATATATTTGTAATGGACCGAATTTGGTAAACATCACCACAATTATGAACATTTACGAAAAAATCTGAAAGATGACTCTAAAGTTAAATTTACAGCCATTTCGTAAATTATTGAATATCGTTGTTGAAGAGATTTAATTGTTTGAAGAGAGAAAATTGCATGTATTTTCTGCTTTCCACTTTTGATCTTACATATCTAAGTAAAAACCTTTTCTCACATGAAAAATATTTCGAATCCACAAAGAAATTGCTTAACAATTGAATGCCCAGAATCTTGTCTAATTGAAAGTCACAAAGACTTTCCGGTGTAAGAACTAGGTTAGCATTACAATTTGCATTCCTCTTTTTATTTAACAGTACTGAAGGGAAATATTTATATGTAATGTGTGTGTTGTCTATTTCTTATTTTAATAAATATGCTTAAAAATACGTAAAATATGTATAATTAAAATTTTTTATATTTTAGTTGAAGAAATAGCTATATTTTATGCTGCTTATTTTTATTTTAAGAAATATCTTTAAATGATGCGAAATTAATATATAATAAAACTGTAAATAAACCTGTATTATATATATTGATCTCTATTCTGTAACTCTGCATGCCTTATCGCGGGATCGAATTGTTTCAATAATGTCCTTGCGCCATAAAAAAAAAGAAAAAAAATCAAATCGTTTCAATAATGTCTCATTGTCAGGCACGCTGAATCATATTGGTAGATTGGTTTGGTACGCAACAACTAAAAGTTTGCCGACTCCTGTTCTGGAGCGTCGTTTCTTGGGCTTTGTAAAGCTTGTTATTACAGAGGGTGTTCTCCTTACTGTAACTAATCTGTTTTAAAGTTTGTATACATGTTACCCTTAAAGTGTATAATTCTGATATTTCATAGAATAACTAGGTATTTATGAAATAACTAGACAAGTCAGTTAAAATATATAATAGATGAAGAAATTTCGTACTTAACCTAGTTATTCTATGAAATAACTAGGTATTTTATAAAAATAACTAAGGATAGACCGTTAAAGGAAAAATAAACAATTTCAAAGATATTTTATAAATTAATTGATCATCATAGCTAAAATCTCTCGAAAAATACGTTTTACCTCTTTTGCGGATGTATAATTGATAAATAATAAGGAAAAGCCGATGATATAATTTATATTATTGCTCAGCTTGCTAACATTAGTTAAACAGAAAGGGAAAAAGGAATATGTTGCTAAAAATAGATTATATTTAAATATTATCAACAAAAATACATGATGGGAAGAAAAATTGTTGCTTCATAAAAACATTGGGTAAACTTTTTTAAGCAGAAATGTAATAGAATATGAATTTAAATTTTATGAGATATACCTTTAATTTACATTTCATTATTTATTAGAACAAGGATTGCTGTGATGACACTTTGGATTGGACTGTTTATTACTTTTTGAAACAAAAGCACGCTTTTTACCCTTACACATTTTTCTTACACGAGCACTTTTTAAATCCTTGTTCAGTACCACAACTTTGTGAGCTGTTGCAACAGATCCAAGCATTGCGTCAATATTTGGAACTTCTTCAATGGGAATTAATTCTTGCTGACATATACTGAACTGATAGCTCGAGTACAATTGTTTTATTCGGTCATCTCTAGTTCCTAATCGGAAAAATCCTTCCTAAAGCAGCTAGAACCGGTTCAAGAAACTTTCGAATACCGTATTTCATACTTTAACGATCAAATAATCGTTATTCTATAGAATACCTAGTTGAATCGTAGATTCAATAGTTTTATATACTTTAACTTATTTGTCTAATTATTTCATGAAATACCTAGTTTTTCTATGAAATAACGGATTGCACACTTTAACGGTAACATATGACAGTTTATTTTCGTGTAGTGAACTGTTTGTCCTTGTTAATTAATAAATCTGTTATATATACAATTCAAATACTTGGAGTTTTCAGCTGCTTTTTCTCCAAGCAATTTGTAACAATATAAATCTGACATTTTCACCGAACAGACAATCTTGATGGGATGTCATATGTATTCAGAGTTTGGAAAAGACGATCTGGTTTGACAAATAAAATAAATGATTAAAATTTGAATATCCTAATTGGTCAATAAATAAATATAATAATATATATATTACTTTCTTAAAAATATTTTCTTCGATTTCTCTTTTTGCCATTTTTTCGTAGAATACATAATGCGTTATTTTTCTATAGATATTGAATTTTTCAAATAACTAATTATAAAAGTTTGATTTGTTTTCAAATTAAATCAGTTATGTCTTTTATTGCTTTTATCATGTTTATTCTTTTTTGCTGATTTGAAATTTGTTATTTTTTCTATCGATTTATTATTACACTAGTTGTATTTCAATAAATTTCATATGAAAGAATTCATTGTAAGAAGTTTTTATTTTTTAATAACAGCTTTAATGAGAGAAATTAACTTCATCAGAACAGTTTGAATTTCACAGCTGCTGTGAATGTTAATTTTCCTTTCACTTCCTTTCTGCCGCTGGCTTGGATCTATAAATGTGTTCTAATAATATGATTCTTTTTCATGCAAACTGTAACTGACAAGAAAAGATACAAATTCTACGTTTTTATTACATAAAATGTTACTAACTGGATTTATATTTTGTAGCAGGTTTATGGTTTACGTTATAAAGAAACATAGCAGCGCAGACTTTATTCGTATATTCGATTATTTGATTTCGTTAAAACTATTTTAGTTCCCGTCAAAACTGAAGCTGTGTGTTAAAATGATTCGTTTAATTTACATTCTATATTTTGAATAATTTTCTTAAGGGTTGTATTATATTTTACAATAAATATTTTTCCCTCGATTTTTATTAAGTTAAATTATATATAATTTTTTTTGATGTGAGCAAAGAAAGATTAATTTTAGATATTTAATTATTATAATAAATGCAAACGATATTTTTTCGTTGCACATAAAATAATTATTCTCTAGATTTAAAGACAATATTCTCGAATTTAACAATTTAAAATATTGACGAATAATGGAATTTCCCTTTTCGAACTGAAACGATCTTTTAAAATGAATTAGAAATTGAATTTCTTTACAGGTATAGTGTACTTGTTTTACAATTATTTTGGACAATTAGATGTAACATGAAAATTTAATCTTTAAGCAATCAGTATCAATTATTTTTGAGTAATCTACACCAAATCTACAAATCTACCGCCAAATGGTGGTCTGTAAAAAATATATCTTGACTTTAAAATTATGAATTTTATAGTTACTAAGTTCAGATATTATAACTCTTTTTTGAAAATTTATTAAATATTTAATCCTTCGGCAAAATTTCATGTTAATTGAAGCCTTATCAATGACATTGTAAATGAAAAAGAAAAAAAAATTAATCTCGGGAATTTTATATGAATGAACTAAACAAGTTTGTGTATTAATTTCCTTATATACTGACAAATATATAAATATTTTTTTATCTTTTTAGGCCTTATATATCATATAACACATTCTCAAACTTTCTCATTAATAACTTTAACTGAATTTTTATATTTTGATGGTATAACCTTAGTCATTTATCTAATTGGCATATAAAATCAATAGATAATCTCTTTAAACATATTTCTTTTCTAACGAAAATAACATGCTTTGGTTAGAGCTTTCGCGCCAAACAGGAAATTCTATATTTTTTAACGAAGCCTTTGATAAGTTTCTGAATAGATATTTTGTAGAATATTTTGAATTGAGAATGCATTTTCATTTTAAATTAGAGCTTTATAAACATGACACGATAATATATATACATTATTAATAATCAGAAATTTACCGAATACATTGAAGTGCAGCTTATTAAGATAATACTCTGGATTTAATTATGAGAAAAATCTAATTTTAACCCTCTCAGAATAGACTAGTTTCATAAGTAAGTAGAACTATCCTCAAAATTATTTCCAAACAATTTATCGAACGAAAAAGAAAACAAGGTAAATGTATTTTATGAATAAGAATTTTTTGAAGTTCCTTTTATTTTTTAAAAACTTTATATTAAATTACTGCAATTATATTAATGGAAGTAAATTATTTGGAAACTTAAAGGATATATTTTTAGAATGCTTACAGACAAAAGATAATTGAGAAATGTGTTTGTTTTAAGTTTTCTTTTTTGTTCTTTGTTGTTGTTGTTCTCGTGTCTATGAATATTTGATAAAGAAAAATAGAAGTATAAAACACTAGATTCTGCCGAAGGTGGCAACAATTGCGGCTGCCAATTTTGGAGTGTCTTGACTGTATATAAGATTTTATTTCATCAGGATGGGTTTTCATGCCCTTGTAGTGATGAGCTCATAATCTTGCGATTGTGGATGTTTTATTTCTTGGGGAGTAAATATCTATTATGAGGGGTTTCCTAAAGGAATGGGGTAAGAGTCTAGATCCGGTCACAGCGTTTGCATCAGCAAGTGTCATGGTGATACAAGGTTGGTCATGGTCTCTGGCTGTCTTGTCTCTCTCTCTCTCTCTTTGGCGAACCCTCTCAATTCAGTGGGTTAGGTTCAGAGACACTCCAAATACCCATTTTTTTAAAGTAAAAGGGAGCTATTGTTAAATGGATCTAAACCTTAAGGTTTTCAAGTGGTGCGATGTGGAAGTTAAAAGAGTATGTTACCAAGTTCGGGGACATTTTCGGAGTTTGAGTGCAGTTCAGACTGGCTCTTGTAAAGCTTTTCTCTCTGACGTTCCATATATGCATATATATAGTGTTATAGATTGTTGGACGTTAAAGATTTAACCAATTATGGTAAATACATGGTTGGGTTCAATAAAGTCAGTTTTATGCAACAAATATTTATAACTTTGGTTAAGTTAAACACGGGCAATAAATATCATAACAAAAATTAAGGACAAAGAACATGGACGGGTTTTCATAGCGACCACATTCATTCCTACTTGGCCAGTACTGAAGTTGGGTGATCGTTAAAGGGCGCTTCTGGTGACAGTCAGCATTGAATTATTATGACAAAAGCTGTTACATTCCTTATAAATTAAGCTTTACATTTTAATTAAATATCCTGTACTATATTATCCTGTACTATAAGATCCAAACGTTCCAGCCTCCAAATAAGGAGGGCTTCAGGAAGGAAATGGAACTCCTTTTGGAAGACATCAACAAAAGTTTCTGGTTCTTTACCTAGAGCAGTTTACGTGGCCTGTTTTGGACTTAGCACTGGTCATACGTTTCTGCCATTATGACTTCTTTACTTGTGTAGAATGGAAATGGCAGATTAAAATTCCTGCCAACCTTATGATCATGATATACTCATGACTGAGGACCACCTTAATATTTGATCTGCTGTTTTAAACTGTACTTCTTTGAATGTTGTTGAGTGTGCCTTTGATGGCAGTACTGATCGTTCTACGTTGTATTGGACTGCTCTTCGACGAGTAACCGAAAGGTTGGAAGCAGATAATAAAAAAAAATTAAGACGATTTTAAGATTTTCACGATTGGCGGAAAGTCTGTGTGTTTTTTGAACCATGATGACATAGCAAGAGGAATATCGGGGGTTGTGTTTCTCTCTCCTAATTTTACACACTTCCCCGCTTGGATTTGGAGATTGAATACAAAGTAGGCAAGTGCATTATCTTCTTTATATTGAAGTTTTATGTGGAGTTAGGTTTCAAACTCCCGATTCGTTTCGACTGTTGCTGGTCATGTAGGTCGCGCGACTATGACTTCTGAGTTATCGTCGTATTTATGTCTTTTCTGTAAGCTCGGAATAAATATGTTCCCTCTTTTTTCCTACTTTCTGTTGTTGTTGTTGCTAATGCCACCTGTCTGACGTAGTCAGATCGAGGCCCATGAAATTCATTATGGCATTGGGCTATATTATAGCCTGTCATTAGCTTTGATCCCCATGCAGGTGATAGCACGATTTGGCTCGGTTTCACCCCAATTTTGAGAGAGAATGCCCTGGGAGTGGTCAAGGACTTCCCACCTCTCTTCCCCTTCCACCAATCTCACAAGAGGACTTGCGGCTCAACGGCTTTTTAGAGTACCCCCATACCGTACCATAGAGTACCACTATACAATTACAAACATTCATGCCTTCTCCGGGGTTTGAATCTAGGCCTACGACACAGCAGTCAGGGTTATACCGGATGGGCGACTTCCTATTTTCTATTCAACTGAATCAAATTATTGCTAATTGTAACTTATATTTCTTAAAAAACAAGCCTTTCTGACCTTCTTATTGCTAACCTGAATGATAGTGGTATATGTTTTATGGAAAATTCTTCATTTTTTTTTTAGTTTTTAATTCTTTTTTTTGTAAGAGCCTAACTGTCATGTATTAATGCCAAACTCACCAAATACAGTCGACTCTCGATAATTCGAAGCTGAAGGGACCAATTAGAAACTTTGAATTATCAAGAGGGTAGAAAAAATCTCCCAAAATATACGAAGAGAAATTTTTTTCTAACACGTTTAAATTTGAAACTATGTAATATAACAACAATTGTGTTTATTGTATAAACTTATTTTAACGTATTTTTAAAAAGAACATATTAAGCAGTATAAATATTAAAAAGAAGTTAAAAATCCTGTATTAAAAGAATTCATTATGTATTATCATTAAAAACAACTATGAAAAGAATGTATAATGAACATATTTAATTCTTTTGGACGAAAAATCTGTTATCTTTTTTGCTTTATGGCGTTCAATCTTACTTTGTCAATAGATTTCTCTAGAATAAATGAAGCCTGAAAAGCGTCCGCATCAACATGATTCTGAAGAAAAAAGTTGCGTAGTTTGTTTAGTGACACTTAAGCTTCAGTCAGAGTTTACGGAGTCAACTCCAAAGGTCATCAAAGAGGCTACATTACAGCGGAGACAAGCAGAGACAATACAACACAAAACATGTAAGCTCCAACCTGTTTGCTACAGGACTCTACATGATAGTGAGTGTTTGAATTGTCGAAAGTTTTATTACATCACTTCGAAATATTGAGTGTACCAAAACGTATTGTTTTAGTTCGAAATATCAAGAGTTTTTTAAGAACTAAGCATGTAATTCGAATTAGCGAGAATTGACTGTATTTCAAAGCATCTAAAATTCAGTGGGTTAATTTAGTTCTCTTTAGTTTACTTTATATTGTATCTTATTTCCTATTATTTTATTGTATCTTATTTTATATTGTATCTATCTTATTTATTATTTTATTAGAAATATTTTTTCGGTAATAATAAGACATCTTTCCTCAATATTGCAAGCATGACTAAAGCTGATATTGCATCTCCGAATCTAGGCTTAGAATACACTTTCATTCAGAAAAAAATTCCCCTCCGATCATAAAAGGTAGTGTGATAGTAATACGAATAGATTCATACATTGAATAGAATTATTTTAACAATGCTTAGTACCAATTTATATAAACTCAAAAGCGTCTGATTAAAATTACTGAACATTCAACGAACATTTTTTCTTTGTCTCTTTCCCAACTCTAACCTGATTGACTATAATAGGGATTGACTTTTACTAAAAATCTGTCCAAAGAATTTGTCTCTGACAGCGCCTCAGGATATTTCAAAAATATGACGTTGTCTGGTTCATTTTAAACCACGTTATTGCGGCTTGTTAGAGTGGTACTCTTCTTTCCGAAATTTTTAACCCCTTCAAGGCTCATTTTATTTCGGGATCATGGATCAAAAAATGTCATTTTTTTATGCTTATTTTCAAACATGCATATCTTTTAAACATAATAACACCCGTCGCATACAAAATTCCAAAATTTAATGTAAGAAAATCTATTTAAATAAATGAATAATTTTCCTGTAAAGTTGGCTTTCTGTACGGCAGAAATTATAAGTGAGTGAATATTAACTACGCACTATTCAGCTACACTAAAGCTTTTTTTGAGACGTACCTCGTAATTTTGAACCATGGTCAAGTGACGTGGACGACACCTGAGCTGGCACCCCCACTCCTAACTACCACACCACACCAAAGGGAGGACCTTTGAGCTCTCTACAGATTTAACGCGCATCGCTCCCTTATACGGCGGGTCTTTAGTGGTACTGGGCTCGAATTCATGACATACCAGCCACGATCCCATACTATGACCACTAGGCTACCGCGGCCACCAGAAATCATAAGACTATGTAGTCAATTCATACTGATTATAAATATAAAGCTTAGAATACCTAGCTTTTACCTTGAATTATAAATTTTATTCACATCTTTTGCATCTATCAATGATAATAAATTTATTAATCTAAATTTGGTTGTGTACAATATATTCGAAAATATGGTACTGCACAGAGTCCAACATCGCAATCTGTGCAGTAGAATCTTGTTTCCCTTCTTCCCTTTCTCTTTGAGCAACAAATAATGCACTGTCTTGTTGGATTATTTTTCTTCTTTATAGGGGGAATGTAGTCAACAAAGTGTCTTTCAGACAGGCGTAAAGGGGGTGCTCAGCAGAAGGACATCCTCTTTTTGCAGAGAATATCACCGAATGGTACTTTTCAATAATTTTCTGTATTTTCACCGTTCTATTCTGAATATGGTCGTAGCCTATCACTACCTCTAAGATTATTAACTCCCCTTCGCGTATTATCTAAATCTGAATGTGTTGAATTCATAATAGATTACTACTTATTCAATAAATCAATCTTATTTATTAACTTTTCTTAATTGAGAAATTACACAAATACTATTCAAATTTTAAGAACAATAAAACACAGTGGAGTATGAGAAGAGTTCAATAATTATGAACGACGGAATCTTAACTGAATCTACGGCGGTCAACGCGTACAATTAAGCTACACACTTATACTTAAATTGTGAAATTAAACTAACCTGATACCTTTTGTTATGACAGGTTCTTTTAACTACTTTTTCAATATCCGGATTGCTTTAATGAGCGGCTTCAATCTCAGCTATCTCTCGGTTCTATCCCGAACTGATTTTATGTATACTTTTCAATAGACTTTACTCCCGATGACTATATTTCCACTAGAAAAACTACTCTCTCAATTCATTCCTTTCTTCATTTCATTTCCCCCTTTTATATCATTTTCGAACTTGCTAAACCTGAACTTATAAAATATCTTATTTGCATAAATCACACTTTTGGCTCTCGGTGGAGATTGGTTGAAATAAATAAAACATTTAAAGAATGCGAGAGAAGGTTAGTGAAACGCGTAAGCACCCGTCACAATATGGCTTCTTTTTCCACCTGATTTTGTGTACAACGCATATGAATCCATCAGTGCTGTATCCAAAAAATAGAAAAATATCTTTTTGTAATATTTTGCCCTCTTCTTTTAGTGACATCTAGTAGGTATAAAAGTAAACGAAAGCATCCGAAACTATAAAAAGCACATGTGAAATAATTCATTCAAGACTGATTGCGCAGTGTAAATTTTTACATTGCCCGAGAGGCATACGGGATGAGCCGGAATTGCCCGAGTTCAGCTCGGGATGAGCCGAAATTGCTCGAGTTCAGCTCGGAAAAAGTCGGGAAGAGGTTAATGTTCATCCATTTAACCAAGAATATAAACTCTTATCATTTAACACAAACGAAACTTATTCCAAATTAAACTTTGTATAGCTAAATAGGATGTATATCAAATCGGATTTATTCCGAAGGGAACATATAACGAGGTAACACAAATTAAGATCATTAATTTACATGAAAAGTGTATATTTTTTAAGAAAAGTCTAATACACATTTTTTATTAGATGAATAACCTAAATAAAATTATCATCTATTTAACGGAGCTAGTGCTGTTTTTTTTAATCTTTTTTGTATATAATTTTATTTTTTAAAAAAGGGGACTGGTTTGATTTTTTATTTATGTCTTTCTCGAAGGAAAAGCGAGGGCTATTGGCGATGCATGTCGTAATTTTGATCTTGGTCAAGTGACAAGAATGACACTTGATCTGGTATACCCTCACCCAATTTCCACAGCATGCTAAAGTGAGGAATTTCAGCCGTTACAGATTTAGCGAGAAAACAAACCATCTTCCGTCTTCAACAGATTTTCTGTGTCCCCACGAACTCACGGCTTGACTACCATAAGCTTGAGACTTTGACCACAAAATTTAGAGGTCACTTAAAATTAAAAAAATAAATAAATTAAAAACACGCTTTTATAGAGAATAGAACTAAAAAGTAAAAAAAAATTCTTAATATAGGAATAAAATGATGAACGAGAAAATTAATGTCATTGGGGTAAAAGCGTGGGATGCTCTATATTAATTGTTATAATTTCTTACTAGTTCTATTCCGAAATGCTGAGTTAGGTTAAAAATGTAGTACAAAGCACCCCACGCTTTTACCTCAATGCCATTAATTTTCTCGATCATCATTTTATTCTTATATCAGGAATTATTTTTTTACTTTTTAGTTCGATTCACTATAAAAGCGTGTTTTTTAGTTTTTTTTAAACTAAAATTTATTTTTCATTTTTTGGTTCGATCTACAGTAAAAACATGTATTTTTAGTTTTTCACACTATCATTTACTCATTGTTGAATTTATTTTTGAGTTTGGTATTTAGAGCCGGAGAAGGGGAATTAAGTAGCTGCTGGAATTAGTCTTGCTCTTCAATGGATATTAATTAATGGGTCTGAAGGGTATATATTCTCTCCGTTTACGGGGCTTCGGATCAGTCCCGTATCGTTATATTTCAAAAATTCCGTCTCTGTAGATGCAGGTCAAATCAAAGTGTTTTAAGAAGAAATATTAAGTGTCAATCGTATTATCACCTTTTTAACGTATTGCTATAATATTAATTCGTATCATCACTTCTAAACGTATTGCTTTGTAAAAATAAAAAAATATTTAACAGTTAGAACATAAATTATTTTTTTCCCATGCAGGAGTCTTTTTTTATTTCCATTTATTTAGTCACCAAATCTGAAAATGGTATATGTAATAAGTTGCCAAATCTGGAAGTGGTATATGGAATTAGTCGCCAAATCAGGATATCGTTATTCCTGATATCCTGATCAACAAAATGGAACAAAATTAGGAAATTATTGTATTGTCATTGGTCCTTGACAAGTGTACAAAATTTCAAATTAATCTGACCTTTTAAAGTGGGTAAAAATCGAGTTCAAAGATTCCGTTACATATAAGTGAAACTTATAAAAGCGTGTTAATAAAAAGGAGGTAGGCGTGTCTCAAAAAATTTGTTGAAAGAAATGTGAGCTTCATGGTCATTGGAACGAGATTTTAAATCCTAAATTATTCCCCAAAAGAAAGTTTCAGTAAGGGATCTACAATACATTAACTGTTACCAGGTTTTATATTCCTCTTATAATATAATGTAAAGGTATTAAAGGCATATTGACCCACAGTACATTATTTCTAGTCAACTCTTCAGTACTGTTTTGTCGCTGTAGCAGAGAGGTCATGGTGACTATGAATGGCTATGGTGAAACTATGAATGGCTTCTTTTTCTATGGATGACGTCCAAGCATAAAATTGATTCAAATCCTTTCATTATTTCAATCTTACTTTTTTAATGACTCCTCGTATATTCTCATTTGTTGAGAGTTTTCAAAGTTCTTTATTAAATGGATCATTCAAAATTACTCTCAAGTCAGACCCCCATTTAAAAAGATGAATTCCCCATTGAAAGAAGAAAAATGAAGCTATCATTTTAGTGTAATAACAAATAATCATTCGTAATAATTTCTCGTTTGATCAGAGACCCTCGATTATATAAGAGCGCGAATGACAAAACTATTAACCGTCACCACAACATGTCAAAACATATCACAGAAACTCATTTCCCCGCAAAATAATCCAAATATTTTCACGCACAGAACGTCGTCATTTTCGAAAAATATTATTCCAAAACAACTCAACTCGCAATGACCTCATTCGTCATTCATGCATGGTAAAACGACTCCCTGGGAAAGGCTAATACCACTCCATCAAGATCATTATTGATCGACAAGTCCAGACTTGTTGCTCCTCAAGAAGTGTCACAGGTAAAAGAATAAGATAAAAAAAGGAGCATCGGCCGCAGGGATAATTGGCTCAGCCAGAGTTGATGGATGGTGCCTAAGTCCCCCGGCGATACGGAAATGAGCTTCTGAGTCAGGATGTGGGATTGCTCTATTGATGAAGGGAGTTGATGAAAGGAAGGCGAGAAGTATGGTAGGTAAGTGGCAGGAAAAGGGGATAAATAAGGGGATAACCACTGGAATTAGTGAGGTTTGTTCGGGTGGTGACTAAGTATTTGTATCAATGGAGAGAGTGATATGTATTGAAACGGATTGGTGTTGCAGTATTTCATGGAGCAGGATATATATAATTGATAGGTCTAAGTGGCTAGTTTGTATTTCGTGAGTAACAGTAGCCCCAAACTCCCCCTGGTTTGTCACTTACTTGAACAATTAGGTGAGATTTTGTATCACATGGCTTAATGTTGTGACGGATCTATACGCGGTTCTACTAATCCCTTCATGACATTTTTAGAAAAATATTTATTCAAACCGACTTTCGCCGACTAAGAAAGCGTCATTATGCAAATGAAGTATATTATATAAATTCTGTTTTCGCGTGTTCAAAGAGTTGACAAGTTGGAGTTAGTAAAGAGTTAGCAAGGGAGTTGCCGAGCTACTTTGTTAGTTGAAGATTGAAGGATCGTGGAACTATTAAGAGATTTTGGAGTTTGTCCATGAAAAGGATTACGGAGAGTGGATCCGACGACATTGATCAAATCCAGATAAAGATCTCCTGCAAGATTCAAGTGTAGGATCCGCTTCATAAAAGTACAGATATCGTGAACTTTGTTTAATTAAGAAGTGAGCTTATTATTGAGCGACGTATTTATATTGAGCGTGTTTAAGCTATCGTAGAATCAATTGAGAGTCCGTAGTATTATCCCCGTGTTATTGAATCTCACCTCCACGCTCTACTATTTGATCGTTTATCTTAATTAGATTATTATTGTGTCTGATTGATATTTTGGTAACAATAAAATAGTTAGTGTGAAATCATGTCTGTTGATTATTCAGTTTCTCCCACACATCTAGCCGGGTCTGCGGATAGACAAGGGGTTTCAGATGGAAGCAGGTACCATCCGGCATTACAATGTTTTATGTCATCGTGTTTGTTTGAATCATTGCAATTTTGTAAGTCAGTACAAAATCTTATTCTTCTTTTATTGTCTAGTGAGGGAGTGTTTATTACGACGGATCTCGTAATTTTGAACCAGGACAAGTGACGAGGATGGAACCTGAAGTGTCACCCCTTATCCGTTCTTCCACACAACGTCAATGAGGGGACATTGACCCACGGCAGATTCAATGTGCACTGGCCTCTCTACACGGTGGGTCTTCAGTGGCATCAGGATTCGAACTCGCGGCTCGGTAACACCGACCACGAATTTGTGACCATGACCACTTGTCTACCGTGGTGAATGGAAACTGGAGGGCTGGAAGGAAAATTATGTTTTTAAATAGTGTAAATGTGGGCTAAGCATATTTCCTTGAAGTGCACTAGCTTAGAATTTCTTTTTCACCGTGATAATTTTTATTAATTTTATTCTGGTAGGCTTGGATCAAAATCTTGATAAGAGAGAGAAAGAGAGACAAAGAGAGAGAAAGAAAGACAGAAACAAAAAACGAGAGAACAGGAGAGAGAAAAATAGAGGAGAGACAAAGAGAGAAACAAAGAGAAAGAGAGAGGGTTGGGGAGAGACAAAGAAAAAGAGATGAACAGAGAGAGAGAGATAGAAGAAACACATACAGAGAGAGAGAAACACATACAGAGAGAGAAACACACACAGAGAAAGGCTTGAAGTTAAATTAGTGGATAGAATATCGATTTAATAACGCGGAAAAGTAATTCATAACCAACGATTTAGAAAATAATTTTCATAAAAAACGCATCAGTTTTAAACACTATTTTAAAAAATTCCGAAAAAATAGAAAATATCGTTACTTTACAAAAAAAATTATACCGTGTCGTGGCGAAATAAATGATCTTTCCGATTCTGTAATTATTTTTTGGTCTAATTTTGACACCGAAAATTAGATGACAATTTTAATATTGGTGGAAAACGTAAGATTACCGCTCGGCCGAAACGGAAGGAAGTTCCGCCAAGTAAAACAACCGGCAGGAGTAAAACAATTAGGCGTTTTAAGGTTTTTAATTAATATCTTTTCAAACTAATTACAATATCGGAATATAAATGGCAATACGGCTTCCCCGGAAAATTCCCGATCTTTTGGTACCTTCCGCGACTTTCTGCGTGGTGCGGTTCGTGAGAAGATAGACGCACATACATACATAGATACGTTTGTTTACCTTCGAATTTTAATAGTGTAAGATTACTAGCAGGAAATCTTTGAATCTAGGCAATATGTAAAAGCTGTTAAGAGAACTCCTAAACGGTCAAATTTATCTTTAAGTATGTATCTATTACAGTAGAACGTCGTTTATCCGAACGTCTATTATCCGGAGCTTCAAATATCCGAACCAAAGTCCGGATACGTTTCCGAACAGTGCGATGCTCAACAGTTGTTTTGTGTGAGGCCAAAAGTGACGGGAAAACCGAAGGTGAGGGATATTTGGGGAATTTTAGTTGTGTGATTTGGTAAACATCCGCGTGAAATATTAGGGCAATTGTTGCAGTGAGGGATGTATACGTGCTCTTTTGTTGAATTTTGTTGATGTAGAAACCTGGATGGCATGCGATGAAGAAGACTGTGGATTTCCACTGCTAAATGGTGACGAGATTATGACTTCCGTGCAAGAAGAATCCGACCCTGTTAACGAGGAAGCGGATGAAGACGAGGACAACCGTAACAACAGCGAAAGTAACAAGGGTCCATCAAATTCTGACGCGTTTACTGCGTTAAAGACAGCAATGGAGTGGTACGAACAACAATCAGAGCGAGCGCTGTCCTACTCAACTACTGCAGCTGAAGAAAATCAGAGACCGTGCAGTGAAAAAATGAAGGTGTACAATAGTACAGTGAAAAATAAGAGATTATTTTCCCCAATCAAGGTAAAATTGCGACATTTTGCACCTGTTTTGCTTTTTTTTCAAGCACGTTTCCCGAATGTGATGATTTTCAATATGTGTATAGTGTCCAGTATCATATACTGCATGGATCGCATTCTGTTTTCGGTTATCCGAACAATCGCGTATCCGAACGGTGTCCAATCCCAATTGATTCGGATAAACGACGTTATACTGTATACTCGATATCGTAGTTGTGTTCAATTAGTAGGAATCATGAAAGATATTATAAACTAGTGCAAAAGGCCACAAGATTTTCCATCTTGTATTTCCTGAAAATTTACTGCATACGTAATATATATTGATGATGATGAAATAATTATGTTGATGCTGTAGGAGAATTTTTTCTTTTTCTGTAGTGCTCCACCTTAAATTAAAATATATAAATACCAAATCAAACGAATTTAAATTTTATTTTTTCGAATAATTGTGAGATGTGTGATTGAATTACATCAATGCATCTAACTTTGTTCTATTTTTAACACGTTTTTATAAGCTTCACCTGTATGTAATGGAATCTGTGAACTCATTTTTACCTTGTTTAAAAGGTAGGTCAGATTAATACTAAATTTCACACACGTATCAAGGACCGACCGATGACAATACAAAAATTTCATTATTTGGTTCCATAGTCCTTATCAGGATTAACAATTCCCCATTTCCAGATTTGGTGACTAAAAGATTACTAAGTTACAACCCTAGAGTGAAAATGCCAATGGGTATTCCAGATACTAAGAAAATGGTGCCCATTTAAGATTAATTTATCAATCAATAAAGGATGGTTTGAAAAGCTAAAAAAACACGCTCTTATTGCAGTTCGAACTAAAAAATGAAAAACAAATTACAGTTAAAAAAAACAAACTAAAAAACACTCTTTTATAGTTAATCGAAATAAAAATTTTAAAAAAAATGAATGTCATTGTGGTAAAAGCATGGGATGCTCGATATCAATTGTTATAATTTCTTACTAGTTCTATTCCGAATTGTAAAGTTAGTGTAAAAATGTAGTACTAAGAACCTCACGCTTTTACCACAATCGCATTAATTTTCTCGTTAATCATTTTATTCTTATATTAAGGATTATTTTTTTTTACTTTTTAGTTCAATTAACAATAAAAGCGTGTTTTTTAGTTTTTTTAAAAACTATAATTCATTATATTTCTGAATTTTCAAGAAATAAACTTCAACACTTCTAACGACTTTCCCTTCAACTTATGTTTTACAATCCCTTTATTAGAAAAAACCCTCTTGTAACCACGTTACGATAAAAATTCATGTAGCATAAAGCAGTCTTTTCCACAAGGCTTCGGAAAACCTGTTCATTAATCTTCTAGACTTCACAGTCTCTTTTTTTCTCTGCTTCTTCATCAAAGAAGACGCGATAATCCAGCGGTTTCTTTGGCATTTAACGGGTCAGTGAAGCTTCTCTTTGTTATTCTAGGAAGAGGTAGTCTAGTGTTCGACTACAGGACAAGTTGTTCTCAGGATGCGGAGAGTTACTTTTTTAATGGGATATCGGGTGTTTTGTAATGGAATCCTTTTTTGACACGATGCTTAAGTGGGTTTTGAGGTGGATCGTTACTTGAATGTCAAGGTTATATTTTTTGTTTATGGGATATGTGTTGTTTGTGTCGTTTTTTAGGGGATGTTCAACCCTTGAAATATGTTTACAATGTTAAAAAGACAACGAGGATTAGTGTAAGAAGTAGTTGGAATTTTATTTTGAAAATAAAAAATTGAAATCAAGGGTTATTCATATTTATGTTTATGCACACACTCATTCTTGTTTTGTAAGTCCTTACAATTATATGTATCTGGGAAACTTAAGGTATCCGAATGGTTGCGGCAACTTTTTTTTAAAGAAAAGGAGGTATGGGGATTTTTTTGTTATTTTTAGATTTGTTTAGTGCATTATAAGAAAAATGTGCTAAAATTAAGAAAAGAAAAGAAATTATTATTACTAAAATGGGAAAAAATAGGGAAAAATTGACAAAAAATATCATAAACGCTGCCCATTCGGTACCAAAGGTTTATGAATAAATTTTCAATTTTTTCAATCTAATGTATTGCTATGTTATTCATTTTTGAAATGACCTTCAGGATAAGAGATATTTTCTTTTTTACAAAAACTAGAGCATTTTATCCCAGTTATTATATGAAATTACTTAAGAAAACAGTGATTATATTCACATAAGGGACTGTAAATTTTGTAATAAAACAGTGATTGATAAATCTGAAGGTTAAAACAATTCTACTATTATACAGAACTGACAGAAAAATTTCAGTTAATTATGTTCAAAACTTTTTTAGCAATCGCTGACCCCGTTTGATTATTTTCAAAAAATCACATTTCAAGTAAATTCGCGTTTTAAAGTATGACATCTTGCTTAAAGTAATGGCATTTGCTTTTACTAAAACACTTATATTTTTTGTTCTAGTGAACGGAAAATGATGAACTTGGTATTTTTATAAAGCTAATAAGATGACCCATAAAATAAAACCCTAAAAACTTTGTCAATCTTTGGAAAAATTCACAATATTAGGGTAGTCGGATACCTTAATTCAATCATTTTATTTCAATAAATACCATCAGAACAAGCAAACATAGAAGCTTCTGTTCACTCCAGCTTTTTGGGCTGGAAAACTTGAGAAAAAAGTGGAATGAACAGAAGCGTTTATTTCCATGCCCCTTAAATATTACGTCGGACTTACACAAGTAAGTACTACAAAGAAAATAAAACAAACAATCAAATAAATAAAGTAAAATAAAATAAAAATAAATGAATAAATTAATAAATGAAAAATTACAGAGCAAAAGTAATAAAAGAAATCAATGTTACAAAATAAACTGACGAAGTTACATAGACAAATGATGTAACAAAATAATGTAAATGCAGTTTAATAAATGAAGTACAAACTGGAAAAAATTAGACTATTTGATTTTATGAGCATGCAGCGGTATATACATTTGGTATTCAGAACGCTAAATTATATGCATTTCTAACGCGCGAAATAGTTTTAAATTTAATAATAAGTAATCTTTAAATTTTTAGGAAAAAAACCCTCTTTTAAATTACTTTAATTAAAAGTAAAAATTAAGCGGATTGCTTATAAAATATTTTTTCCCCGTGACGTGAAAGGATAGATAACAATTACAAACTAGTCAACACCCTGTTAATGTGAGCCTCTTTTGGAATCAGAGTTTTTGTTTTGAATATATTTATATATAACATGGATAATTGCAAAGATCTTTATATTTTACAGTTACAGGACAAATTCCGAGTATATAAAAAAATGCATGTAAGAAGTTCCTTTTTTCACAATAGTCTGGAAAGATTCGCATCTTTTTAAATAATACAGATTTTTGAATTTTTAAAAATATTTTTGAAATTGAAAACTAATTATTTATTGATGGGTGTAAATATTTTTAAAAAATGTTGAATATAGGAAATTTTGCGTTCAGATTTTTGAAACACTCAGTTACAAAAATTAGAGAGAAAGAGAGAGACAGAGAGAAAAAAAAGAGAGAGGATAAGAAAGAGAAGGATAAGAAAGAGAGGGATAAAAAGATAGACGATAAGAGAGAGAGAGGATAAGAAAGATAGAGGATAAGAGAGAGAGAGGATAAGAGCTAGAGGATAAGAGAAAGAGGAGAGATAGTGAGAGAGGGAATAAGAGAGAATAGAGAGAAAATAAAAGAGAATAGAGAGAAAGAGAGAGAGAACAAAAGAGAATAGAGAGAAAGAGAACAGAGAGAGAATAAAAGAGAATAGAGAGAAAGATAGAGAGAACAAAAGAGAATAGAGAGAAAGAGAACAGAGAGAGAACAAAAGAGAATAGAGAGAAAGAGAACAGAGAGAAAAAAGAGAATAGAGAGAAAGACAGAGTGAGAGAGAGAGAAAGACAGAGAGAGAGAGAGAGGGAAAGACAGATATAAATATATATACGAGGGCATTTCGAAAAGTAAAGATACATCGTACTCCAGAGGAAAAGAAAAGTTTTGGCGAGTAAGTTGGCAACACAGGTGTTAACTTTGAACCGTTAGCTTTCTCCTCGTGGTCATTCGGCATTTCAACGTTGATTCTGGTTGGAGTAGGTCGTGTTTAAAATGGCTGCGCCGATTCAGAATCCCGCCAAATGCAAAGTGCGCTCCGTCATACGTTTTCTTCATGCAAAAGGTCAGCGAACAGCGGATATTTACAAAGAAATTGTTTCTGTTTATGGGAACATTATGAATAGACAAAATGTAACGAAATGGTGTTTCGTCATTTCTGTGAAGGTAGGACCGATGTTCATGACGAACAAAGAACAGGTCGGCCATCTGTGATCTCTGATGCTCTTTTTCAGAGAACGGGGGAAGCAATTCGAACGAATAGACGTCTCAAATTGAAAGAATTGCATCAGATCATACCGGAAGTGTCAATGACAACTCTTTATGAAGTTGTAACTGTCAGGTTAGGGTACAGGAAATTGTGTGAGCGCTGGGTTCCAGGCGGCAACCTTCTATGACTGTGGGATACAAAAGCTTGTGCACCGACTTAACAAATGTTTGGATAATGGGGGTGATGATGTCGAAAAATAATAAATAATCCAGTTATTAAGATGTAACTGACGTTTTCTAAATAAATGTTTCTTTTAAGGAATGCGAGCCATTGTATCTTTACTTTTCGACATGCCCTCGTATATATAGTGAGAGGTGTATATATATATTATAACTCTTATACTTCAGAATTCTTTTTTTTTTACGAAATTTTACAGTGAGGTTGATTTTATAACGAAAAATCTACTTCCTTAAAAAAGAGTGACCTCCATGATGATATATTTATTTTTTTAGAATTACTAATTTTATAAACTGAAGTAAATTTATTTAATTCCAGAATATCCTTCTCAGCTATCAGGGAAACAGCATCATGAGCTTTACCTTGTGAAAAAAAAATGATGAAAGCTGTATATGAAGATTGTCCCACGCATGTTTTTTTGACGGTTCAACGAACAACAAAGAAAAGTCAACACATAAATGTAATAATTAACCTAGTTATTTTTTCAGTAACTAAAATGTTTTTGTAATATGTTTAATGGAGTTTTTTTTCGCATAACATTAAGTGGGACAAACGAGTAGTGGACAGGCTAATCCGTCATATGCATACGCTTGACATCAAAACATTACGCGTACTCATTTCTGGTCAACGCATGGACAATTACTAAAATTATTATAGCAAAATCTAACTACGTTTTCCGTGTTAGCGTGAATAACTAAGTGTTCCATTTATCTCTCACTGATTGTTTAATATCACATTAATATGCTTTCAATAATATATAAATGCTTTGTAACTTATGTTCATGGTACGTAGTTAAATATTCCTATGAGGAAGTAAGTATCCACTTCTTTAATGTTACAGGGACGTCAAAATAAGATTTTTGTTGTAGGTGTATACGAATTTAGTCGAAAGGTTTGATTATGAAGCATAAATATTTTAAATAGCTGAGTTCGTTATTTGTTTCTATAGTATTTAATTTTTAACAATGAATCCTAAGAATCAACAATCTCGAATTCGTGACCATAATGTTGAATGCATAGGAATTATAGCAATGTTTCTGAATTTTAGATTATTGTATACACATCTGATTCCAACAAAAAAAAACAAATCCCAAAAAAGAGAAAGAAAAAAAAAATCAAAATTTTTTTGGTTGAATAACTTTTTTTACCCGATAATTAAAATCGT
>BMAO01038236.1:0-23605 GCA_019973975.1 Trichonephila clavata | reverse complement strand
AAAGTAATTTGTTTTATTTCATATTTGCATCGGCTGTAAATTTTACCTTATTTAATTTTGAATATCTCATGAGAAATTGTGTAATTTTTATAGTAAATGTTCAAATATTTACCAAAAATGTTTTCTTAAATTTTTTTAAATTGTATTCATTTATTTTTAAAAAAATACTTATCTTTAAAAACGAAATTAGAAGTAAATTTTATATTTGTTTTGCCTTATTACTATACATTAGGTCAAGGGCACACACAAGAGGATCCAGGGAGAGGGGTTCTGACCCCCTCCATAGCTATTGATTTGCTTTTCGATTGATTATAATCCTATTTATTTTTTACTGTTTTTTGTTCCCTACAATCGAGAAAATCAAAAGAGCATGTTTGGTGCCATATTAGGGTACGGTCAGGGGTGTAGCTACCTCCGTATCAGTCGTATCACTGTACGGGTCCCCGAGCTACAGAGTCCCCCACTTGTGCAATATTTTCACACTTTCAAATTAGTTTTATTAATGCAATCATTTTTATTTATTTTTCAAAAAAGGGCCCCCTGCCCCAAGGAATTTTGATATAGGGTCCACCAGTGGCGCACACAAGGGGGGTGTCCTGGGGGTCCGGACACCCCCCAAAGCCATTGAGTTTTTTCGATTGATGATAATCCTATATATATATAACGTAAAATTTAATTAAGTGCTTGTAATTAACAATATATTGTATTAATTAATGCTAATTATTAATTTAATAATTTATTTTTTACTGTTTTTTGTTGATAAAATCAGAAGAATCAATTGGGGTTCTCTTGAGATGTGATACGAGTTGGGAGACTTTCGACCATTAACTCCCCCCCCCCCACACACTCCCAAGAAAATTTTTTGTGTGCGCTACTGGGTGCATTGAAGACTAGCTACGCCAGTGGGTATGATACGAGAGTGATGGACTTTCAACCCTCGAACCTCCCCCCCCCTATAAAAAATTCTTGTGTTCGCCACTGTGTGTGTTGTGTTGTGTATGTGCATTTGGTATAATAATAATAATAAATATATTATTGAGTTCCAATATGCTGCCGTTTGAATTGTTCTTAATGGCTTTAGGTAACATAAGATGCTTATTTTCATTGGCATACACGCAAATTGAGAAACATTGAAAGCACATTTTTCTTAAATTTTCACAAACATCGTATTTTTAAACGCTAAAACTTAAACTGAGAGACAAAATGAGATGAGATTCTAAATGATCATGATTTCATAAATAAATAAACTTATTTCAAAATTAAACGTTATTTCAAAAAATGTGGGCATTAAGAAAAACTAAAAGAATTTTTTGAATATGAAGCAGGTGCAATTAATCACTAGTGTAAATGAATTGCTTGAAAATATATTTCAGTTATTTTCTACAAAGGAATTTGATCATGTCGTTAAAAGATGAGCATTATAATAACTCACACAAAATTTCAAAATACAAAATTTAAGTTATTACGCATAACAATTAATCCATTTTAAATCCCTGATAAATTCAAACAGTAAAAAATTACCGCATGTATTTTTAAAAAAATGAAAATTTTCAGATCTTATTTTAAAAAACAAAATAAATTTCTTTTCAGTAAAATTCTTTTCATATAGTTTTCAAATTGAAATATGAAATACTTCCAAAAACATTATTATAAGCATATTACTTTGAATAATGATTTGACAATACCGTTATAGCTACATAATCATTATGCACATGATTATATTGATATGTTTTTACAAAGAAGTATTATATAATACATCCAGTTTCTGAAGGCACACATTTTGGATTACTAGTATCTATATAAAAGTGAGGGAAAATATGTATTCTAATCATCTAAATAACATTTCCTTTTAATTATTCACGATAAAAAAACAATGTAATTCTTGAAATCATGAGTATTTTTATTATTATTTCGTTATTTTAAAACTAAATGTATTTTAAGTATTTGAAAGGTCATTTTTATAATTGGAGAAATACAGGTAATTATAATCCCTTGCACATAGCATTTTATGTTTGATTTAATCAGAATTTTTTTAAAAAGAGAGAAAGGAAAAAGATTTGAAAAGCACAGAAGATTTTACTGAAGATTTTGGTTAATGTGCTTTTACATTTAAGTTTGTATAAAGGAATACTTCAAACTGTCATTTGTTGCAAATACACATTTAGAAATACATACTTAGCGGTACAGTGAAAAGTAAATTTAAAAAACATTTACAAATAGAACAAAGAGCTCGAAGTTAAAATAAATGCATAGATATTTTTTGAAAATATATGATGAAATCCGAATTAAATTTAGAATTAGGCTAAAGTTATCTCTGAAGTTGATTTAAAAAGAAAGATAAAGAAATAAATTTCTAATAAATTTTATATGTATGACAATTGCAAAGCAATTATTCGATTTGAAATATAATAAATATAAAATTTGGCTTAAATCTTTTCAGTATTTTAGGGGGAAAGGGAAATAGATAAAAATTTTATATAAATTGTGCTCAAGGTTAACCAACTTTTTTTATAATAATTCAATAAAAGTACGTTTAATTTTCTAATACTTTGACTTACGCTATCCCGACTTACGCAAACCCGGAGTTACGCGATTTTCAAATTACGACGATTCAATTTTTTTTCTTTTCTGAAACTCAGGCGGAATAAGTGCTAGTGCCTCATAAAATTGAGGTCTATCTTGCCAGGTAAATAAATTTAGAAGTGGATAGTGATGTCGATCAAGAACTGCTGGATTCCCACAATCAGGAGCTGACAATGGATGAGCTCATAGAAATGCATGAACAAGAGCAAGACATTGAAGAATTTGGGTCTTTAAACCTAGTTCAATCAGAAGATCGAATGACAGTTGGTAATTTGACTGAAGGCCTCGGTTAAATTGAAATGGGTTGCAAATTTTGGAAAATACAAACTCCAACGAAGAGCGCATTTTTTTTAACAAAACAAGAAATAAAATATATATATGTTATCACATGCTACGACGTAATTTTTCAGGAGAAAAAAAATCTTCGTCCGGAAGACTACTTAGCTAGATTTTACTAAACCTTCTACATTAAAATAACTTCGACTTGTGATTTTGTATCTGTGTTATTTAAGATTTTATTAAAAACATTTTTTTCTAGATTATTGTTTTCTTTCGTCTTCGGCCCCAACTAAAAATAATTTATATGCATTTACATGAGGAATTATAACTCGATTTACTCGAATTCGACTTAGCGGTTATCTATCATTCAGTTCCACCTATCGAGTAAGTTCGGGGTATTATTATATTCGATAAAATCTTTCACAATTACTTCTTTATTTAAAAGATATTGCGATGAATATTTCATTAAAAAAAGTAAATGTATGACATATGTTTTAAACTTTGCTTACTTTATTTTCCCCATCTCTGGGAGTATAAACCTGAAACATTTCTACTCATTGGTGAAAGTTTTTTTTTAATTGACAAAAAATTACATATTTTTAAGTGCAACTGACCTAAATACACGTGATACAAGAAAAACTGGACTGGGCTCACTGGATTGGCTTAATGCTTTCTTTCACTAATTTTCTTTCAGCAATGTAGCATATGACAGATATATATTTGTATAAGTTCCCATTTTTAAAATATTAAAATGCCAGCAAAAAAATATTGACAGTAATACACACTCAAAACCACAATGCAGGCAATATTCTTTTTACAATTCGTGCAAAAGAAAAAAAATCCGAAAAAATCTTTGGCGAGTTCCAGAAGAAAAAGCAACCATTCGTTACATGCTACTAGTAGAATACCTTGAAGAGTGTGACCTAAAATATTTTATCAATTCATCAGACACATCTGTTGAGCGAATCCTCTATTTTGTTGGCAGGTTCGTTCCTTTCCCACCTTCCTCGTTAATATTATAGACAGGAGCAAAGCCTCCTCATTTGTCTTAGCCCCATTTGTTTCTGAGTTCACCTTCCCCTCAACAGTTTCATAACAGATGGCTTAAGAAAACTTGAACAAGAAATATATTTATTTCATGTAGGAGTAGTTTGTTAGAGTTTCGTACTATATATGTTGCTGCAAATTTCGTGTTTTCAAAGGAACACATGGAATCAATAATTAATATAGAATATTTAAGACGAATATGTAGTTTAAGTTATTTTAAATACTTTTATTTTTTAAGAGAGTTTGTATTAAATAAGGATGAGAGATAAAATGTGTGTGTGTTTTGGAATCATTATTATTACCACTGCTGGGTTGCTGATCTGAAAAGCTCTGTATTTCCATACAGTGTTTTATGTGATCTAATATAATATTTCGTAATCAAAATTAAATCTTCATTTTAAATCAGAAATAAATATTTTTATAAAAAGAAAATGTTTTTCTCGATTATAAAAATTGTTGAAAAGGAACGTTATGTGAAATTTCTATTTTTTCATAAAGTTGTATAAGATTTCTCTAAATTACTGTTCTTACGATGTACAGAAAATAATGTTTCTGCTTTTCTATCTTTTTTCTAAAATAAAAATTAATAGCTACTTAAAGTGGGGGTTGCCAACAAGCGGTCTGCCTTGAATAGTATTGCGTCCCACGAGATTCAATGCAACTATACAAAATGCGAATATTGTGTGCAATAATTTTGTTTTTAGTATTGTGTTTTGTAACAAATAAATCCCATAACTGTTTCTATTTTGTCACTTTTCCTCTGTTTTGATCCGATAAATGTTTGTAGTGGGTCCAAATCTAATATAAAGACATTGTCGAAGCCTTTCGCTACCCCTAAGATTATTAACTCCCCTTCGGGTATTACCTGAATCCGAACGTGTTGAATGCATAATAAATTCAGTACTCATTTTAACAAATCAATCTTTTATTTATTGATTTTTCTTAATTAAGAGATTACACAAATACTATTCAATTTTAAGAACAATAAAACACAGTGGAGAATGAGAAGGGTTCAATAATCATGAACGACGGAATCCCATCTGAATCTACGAAAGATCGACGCGTACAATTACAGCTACACACTTATACTTAATTGAAATAAAAAACTAACCTGATTTCTTATGTTATGGCAGGTTCATCTAGTTGGTTCTTTAAGATCTTGATTGGGTCAACTTGAAATCAGGATTCTTCGTTTTAAGAGGCAACTTATTTCTTAGCTATTCCCGAAGTTCTTCTATAATCTTTATCCACGACAATATGTTAGATTCTATTCACCACATCTACGTTTACACTTGAAAATACTTTCTCATTTCATTTCATTCTTCCTTCTAACTCGCTAAACCCGAACTTATATAAAATATCTCATTTGCATAAATCACGCTTTGGCTCCCGGTGGAGATTGGTTGAAATAAATAAAACATTAAAGAATATATGAGAAGATTAGTGAAACGCGTAAGAACCCGTCACAACATATATTTTTATATGTGGCCCGCGGGATTATGTTTTTCCGAAGTGCCCTTCAAGGTCATTTGGGTATGCCATCCCTGATTTAGAGAGTGCATTATACAATACTATTTTCTATTATTTTTAATTCAACTTAGTATTTCTCTGAATGTATTCTTTTCAACAAAAGCAAACATTTTTACAAAAAAATGAAATCTCACTAGTTTAGATAGAGTATTATGAGCTAAGAAGACTTGAATCTAATCATTTCAATATCATAATAGGGGCTGTAGTAGCATAGTGGCGGTGATGGACTCATAGCCAGCATATCAAAAGTTCGAGTCTTGTGCCACTGAAAACCCGCCATGTAGAAGGGCTGATGCTTGTAAAATCTATTCAGCTCTGAGTCCTCTCAATGTTTGGAGAGGGGGTACCAGCTCAGTCACTTGACTAAAATTCAAATTTATGAGGTCCGTCGCCAATAGCCCCCATGTTTTGCTTTATAGTACAACGTTAATTAACACTCTCTATCATAATACTTCATACATACCGTTCCGAAAGACATAGTTTTAAGATTTTTTTTTTTTTACACATAAAAGCAGGTTTAACATATAAAATTAACTTGATGATATTCAAAGAAAAAGTTTTTCTTTTTATTAATACACAAAAAATCATTACACGTTGTGCATTTTGAGTGAGGTTTCGACTGAATGTTTTTTATGCACTGCATCCTGGGATAGGAAATACTGTATTTTCTGAATATGAGCTATTGCACCTTGTGTATTGATATTTCATTTAATTGTGTGGTAAAAAAAAATAAAAAAACAAGCTCAGATTCAAAGTTTAAAATTACTTTGAAAATGTTAAAATAAAAAGCGATTTAAATAGGTTAAGCTGAAAAGAAATGCCAAGAACAGCATAACTCTATTGCACTATAGTTGTGAAGCTACAACACAACGAAAAACAACAATACGCTTCATAGACGGGAAAAACTACAAGTTCTTGCTCTAACATTCAGTGCGCTGTTGGTATTTACAAGAACCACAAAGTTATCCAACTGTAAAATTAATTACAGAAGAACGTGGTTTATGCAAATCAATTGGGACAAGACACCGTTCAGATACGCGATTATTCGGATAACCGAATGCGATCCATGCAGTATATGAAACCGGACACTATACGAATATTGAAAATCATCATATGCAGGCAACGTACTTGAAGAAAAAGCGAAATAGGTGCAAAATGTCGCAATTTTACCTGTATCGTGGAAAATAATCACTTATATTTCGCTAAATGTATTCAATTGATTTTTATATCGCTTAATTATTTCTATTAATTTTTCTTCCGTATTTTCGTTTGGTATTATTCAAAAACTAAAATTTCGGCAAAATTTTTTGTAGGATTTTCTGGAAAAAACTAACTGTTTTTATAGTTAATTTTATATTTAAAACGATAAGAATGGCGTGAGAGAAAGAGAGAGAGAGAGAGGAAGAGGAAGAGAGATGAAATGGGGCCGGCTTCATGCATTACTTAACACCAACCAAAAACCGAAAGCGATTATTTCTTTCGCACTAATATACTGGATCTTTTTAGCTTATTCACATTTTTTTCATATAAGTAACCATTTATAATTCTTAAAACTCTAATTTATTATTTTTTTTTATGGGTTTTACCTTTGAGGTTCACTTAATTTTTGCCACATTGTTTCATCTTTCTATTTAAAAATTCATATAAAAAAGTTTGCTATATTTTAAACAATTATTTGGCTCTTGCACCATAAAACTCCAAAATCATTCACTCATTCACTATGTTTAAAACAAAAATAAAAATAGGAGGCGAGAATGAAAAAAAATAATAATAAATACCGTGACAAAAACATTTCAGTCTTCGCTATTGACCTTGTACTTGCTAAAAAAAATAGTTTATTCCGATCAATAAATAACTCTAAAGAAAATTGTTAGCGACCCCTTTAGGGCGTAACTGAGTATGTTTGAACAGCAAATTGCATTGGGGCTGGAAGTAATGTTTGTTTAATTCGCTGATAAAGTTATTAAATCTTCTATTCGATAATGAATCATCTTTAAATAAATATCCTGATTATGAAACTATATTAACTCGATAATTCATGAAGTTTCATTTCGCTTCGCCCATTCCCAGCCTAAGGGGCCGATGAATCAAAAAAAGATCATAAATTAATACTAAATCATTGTAAGACTGCTTCAACGCCATTTTAACACCGGTAGAAATGTCATAAATCAATTAGAAGCATGGAGTACGTAACGTTAGGGACAGTTCACTTTTCAAGAAAATAAATTTTATTAATAGAGAGAAGAGAAAACACATACACAGAGATGACAACTTCTTCTTTAAAGAGTTAATAAAGTATGTCATAGTTTAATTTCACCGTATGAAACAAATAAAATATGTAACAAGGTAGCACATTTTACTGAGATTTATTATTTTAATTATCTGTATTGAATTAGTTTTATGACGATCCCTTTTTCTCTACGTGCGTGATGCTATTTTAATCTTTACTTCATTTTTTCTACAATGTAAGAAATTTGCTGCCTCTTAAGAATTTGTATGACAGAGAGAGAGGGTGTGTGTGTCAAAACACACCCAACACATATTTCTTTTTACACTTTTATTAGAAAGAAAATATGCTTTTATGTTTTCGTGTAGACCAGGGATGACCAACCTTTTTGAGAAATGTGCCACTATTTGATAAAAAAAAAGTTATGCGTGCTACTTCAAACTTTTCCAACAAACAAAAGATTATGAAAAGATGAAAAAATGTTACTTATATAGGCTTATTATGGAATTTTTACGCAAAAAGCACATATTTTATGCAAGTCTAAGTAGTAGAAATTTAAAAATAATGTAATAAATAAGACAAAAGTACAAACTTAAGTTTTATTGTTAATTTATTTTTTCAGTTTCAATCATTTAGGTTAGGTAAATATAAAAATGAGTAACCAGAAAAATTTAATTCTAAATAATTATTAAGCAGTCAGTACTTTCTTATTGTAGTTTTTCAATTTGCAGATTTTTGATGAGTCATCTACATTAGGATTAGTTCTCAAAAAGATGCTAAAAATTTCGGGTTGTCTTAGGTGTGCATCAATTTCTCTTTTTCCCCTCCAAAATCGACGCGTGCCTCGCGGTTTGGCCACCCCTGGTGTAGACGACAGAGTAGTGTCGATAGATGGCGCCACTGGCTTAGAAATTTTATTTCTGAACAACAGATTCTTAAAACCACTGTGTCGCCAAATTCTTGATGTGTGTGCTAAATTTTTTTAAAATTCTTAACTATATTCTGACTTAACGTGATTTCCCAAATTTAGATAAAAAAAATTTAATTGGGGTCGTAATTAGTTTGTGATAACAGATTACACCTGTACATGAATTACCTAAGAATGAAAAGGAAGAACTAATTTCGCTCTGTTATAATCGAGATTTAATTTCAAAACATTTGGAAAAGTCAATTAATTCATTTTCAATTAGCATTAGAGGTTATTTTCTCGTAATAGCTAAAAAAGACTTAAAAATATTGTTACAATGTTCATAATCTTATTTGTGTGAATTCAGAGATGTTAAGCATTAACAAATATAAAAATGAAAAAAAGATCAAGACTTTTAAATGTAGATGACGAAATAAGAGTGGCATTATCATTTTTACTATCAAATATAAACAAAATTATCAAAAATCATCAAGCTCAAATTTCGCATTAAATGTATTCTTATAATTAATTTGTGATTAATTACTCAATAAACATTTTGTTGTCCTTTTCGCACATGTAATTTTATTTAACATTGGAAATTACAATCTCATGTCCATAAATTAAGGATAATTCAGAATCACACAGAAATTGAACTCTAAAATAAAAATTTCACCTGTAGAATTATATCACATACATCTTGAAGAAGAATATGCAACGTACAGGAAACCACCAGATGGCGCGGATAGTACGTCACAATGACGAGAGTGTAAGAGAGGGATATATAAGGAATGGTGGCAAAGTAAAATTGTTCACAAGCGCTTTAAAAGCCTTTCAGTGCAATAACTGCATAGTTATGGCACAAAGGAAGCATTTGGATGATTTTTTACGTGGTAGAATGATCGGACGACTGGAATGTGGACATACCCAGCTGGAAGTATCCGAGGAACTTGGAATCGCACAGAGTGTCATCTCCAGGCTTTGGCAACGATTCCAAGATGATGGTAATGTGAGTAGATGTTACAGCACAGGTCGCCCCCGAGTTACAACGCCGAATGAGGACCGGAATTTGGCAGTTACTGCCAAAAGAAACAGACGGAGCACAGCATCAGACCTGTCTCGTCAGCTCTCTTCAGCTACTGGTACGACAGTTTCAAGGCAGACCATGTACAGACGCTTAGGGCACATTGGTCTATATGCTCGTAGGCCTGTCAGATGTGTTCCCCTTACCGCAACTCACTGTCGCCTGCGATTAACCTGGAGAAGAGAGCATGCATTGTGGACACCGCAACAGTGGTCTTGTGTGATGTTTTCCGACGAGTCCAGGTTTAGTTTGCAGTCTGATTCTCGCCGGACTTTCATATGGAGAGCGCCAGGTTCCCCGTTACCACCAAGAGAACACCATTAAACGACACCGTTACGGTGGTGCAGGATGGCTAGTTTGGGGAGGAATTATTCTTGGTTCCAGAACTGACCTGCATGTTCAGAGTGTAACGATGACAGGCCACATCTATCGGGATGTCATTCTGGAACAACATGTACGTTTGTTTCGGGGCGCCATGGGTGCTGAATTTCTGTTTATGGATGACAACGCCCGTCCTCACCGTGCAAACATTGTAGATGAATGCCTTCAATCGGAGGATATCACCCGTAGGGATTGGCCAGCATACTCACCGGACTTGAATCCAATAGACCATGTGTGGGATATGCTTGGCTGACGAATTGCAGCCCGTCAACCCCCTCCCACCTGTCTACCGGAACTTCGGAGGTCATTGCTTGATGAGTGGTGCAATATTTCCCAAGATCAGATTGATAATTTGATACTCAGCATGCGTAGGGGAGACATCGTCCGGGCGACATACTCCGTATTAACTATCATACTAACCATGTTATACTGTTTTTTGTAAATAGGTTCTTTTTTGAAATTTGCTCCAGGGAGTAAAAATCGCAATTTTTATTAATCATGTCAAACATATAGCATCTTTTTTGCTCTTTACCTTTTGTTTAATAAATAGACTTTACAAATAAGTCAAATTTTATTTGCTTCTGTCTCTTTCTTTGCCTGAACTTCATTAGTCTTAATTTATATGGACATGAGTGTATTATCATAAACTATTTTCAAACAGATAACCTAAACTCTTTTAAACTTATTTTGTTGTTTGTGTGCCGCCAAATTTTGAAATTGTTAAACCAAACCATCCAATCCAACCCAAACCATCTTTGTTCCGTATATTTCTGTATTGTTGCAATCTTTACAAAACTTTCGCATGTGTTTTTTTGCACAAATTTCATTTCGAACAAACGAATACTATTCAAGTCAACAGCCGCGCGCGCGTTCTTAGTACTGTCGGATACATCTTACACTGATGGGAAAGGGGGGGGGAGAAATCTCAACACCAAGAAAAACCTATTGTAGACTAATGAAACTTCGGCAATACATTTGTTTAAATAACATATTTAATTGATTAAAGTTTCCAGATCATAAGTTAATGTAAACATGAGACCAATCTCAAATATGAAATGATGGTACATTAAAAACCGATGTAACCGCTACAATTTTAAATGCAAGCATGCAAACATGCATAAAATTTGTCTCACAAGTACTGGATATCAATTTGTGGGAGGGAATTTCATGCCTTTTGCTCTTGGTTGGTCAATATAAGGTTGTTTAATTCTGGTTGTGGATGAGGCTGTCATTACCATTTAATGATGTCCCATTCATATTCGATTGGAGAAAGATTTGGAGATCTAGAAGGCCAATGACACCCTGTAGAGTAAGTTGGGTTACAACAGGGTATGAAGGAACACATTATCCTGTTGGAAAACACCCGGTAAATGATGTTTATAAATCGCAGTGCAACAGTTTGAATCGTCAGACTGACGTACAGTTTGCAGTCAGGGTGTGTGAATTAACCTCAAGAGTGCTCCTACAATCAAAGAAAATTGCTCGCCCCAGGTTATAACTGTAGGTGCAAGCCCAGTGTATCTAGACCGCAGAAAGGTTGTTTGTAGGCGCTGACTTGGAGTTCTTCTGTTGTTGCTCATCTCCATGTCTAGTCAAGCTAGACCATGATTTCACACACTCTCAAAAAGTCCAACACCATTAGAGGATCATAATAAAGATCTTGTTTTGTAAGCTCCAGACAATCAAGAATGTGTTGCCTCGCAGGTAGAACATCTAACTCAAGTCGGAAGAACTTTGTTTCCATCCTTAAAAGTGAAAGTTTGGAAGTGGCCACTCCGGAAATGAGTCAGAATAGTTTGTTCCTGCCGGCTGCATTGAAGGGAAAGGGAACCCCCAGTGCGTTTAGCCTTATACCAGTGATGAGCAGGAGAAATAGTTTATTGCTTGTTGTTGACGTGGGTGGAATTTAGTTCTGAATAGATGAGATGCGCCATATTTTTCATAGATAAAGAAAAAAGTGCAGCTTCTGTGATCAGCAAAGAGGTAGCAAAGAGCACCAAGAGGTAGAAGGCTGATTCAGCTCCTTCACCTGCAGTTCTTAGCTGGGCAAAGTGGAATAGTCTTCACACCAAGGGTGGCCCTATCAGAAGAAAAAAATCTCCTGACGTTCTTCGCCCATTTCGCCCAGGAATATCCCCTAGCCACATTGAGGCAAACTGCAGGACTTGAAGGGGGGGGGAGGCACTCTTCTAATCAATATATAGCCATCATTGGTACTAAGACAGAAACAGCTTTGATTTGAGTTCACAACACATCGCCATTTCGCTCTCCAAAGATCTCTAGCGTGACATCACTGAAGTCACAGATGTCAGTGATTTGGAGCTAATGGTTTGTATGCTACAGGGCGTCTGGCTGGGAGCTACATCAGAAACGATTGATTTCTTACCATTAACTGTGTCACTCTGGTGTCATAAAAACTGTAATTTCTGCTGTAGATACACTACAATATTCCCCAGCCTTGGGGTGAATAGGGTGGGTTTTTTCTCTGTCAGAGGTGTGGTTGCACCATAGTTATCTTGAGGTTGTGCTTTCTCGGGACCACTTCGACCAAAAACCATGCACTGTGGATACATTCTTATCAAGTCTTTCTGCAGTATGTGGAAAGAAATTTCTCTTTTCTTAGGTATCTGTTACTATCTTGTTTAGACACAGCGAGTTATTGATAATGAAAAAAAATCTCCTTCTTAAAATCATTTTAGACTAACTGGAATTACAAAACTGGGAACCACTTTCCTATTGAAACAGATGGACAAATATAAAACTTTGCTAATGACTATGATTTGGAATACCATACTCTATTCCGGAGAGTAAATGCTACTAGCAAATCAATGCAATAAGTTGAATTTGAATTATTAAAAGGATCTTGTTTATTAAAATCTCAAGAGATTATTACTATTAAGAAGAAAATTACATAAAAACTAAAGGAAACTTACAGAGAACGATATTGAATCCTTTAATTTTGATGATATGAATTGGATGAGTTTTTATTATTTTTAAACGAAAACAAAGATATATATACAATGAAGATCCCACTCGAAATTTATCGAGTTGCAAGAGAAATCCTAATGTAGAGATACTTTTGAAAATATTTTTAACAATACCGATTTCAAATGTATCAGGTGAGAGATCTTTCTCAGTTTTAAAGCGTGTTCAAAATTATTTAAGAATTATTATGGAAAAAAAGACAAATTGAGCAGCAGGACCATATTATCCATAGAACAAGATGTTTTGTACAAAATAGATACGGCAAAAATAATTGATGAGTTTGCAAAAGAGAAATCAAGATGCAAAGTTGTATAGCAAAACTGTAAGCTCTTTAGTAAGGTTTTTAAATACAGTTAAGATATTTCTTCAGCCGTTCAATTTCAATATTGGCAATAAATTTTATTTTGAGAATTTAAGATCAACGAATCTCTTCACTATTTCTGCTTTTCCTCTCTTGAGCCCAAGGGCCTCAAACCTTTTACCGCCAGTGACCTCTAACTACCTTAGTCCACCTTTGCCAGCCACTGCGCACTAGAAAATGTGGTTCATGCACGATGGTGCACCAGCACATTTTTCGATGGCGGTGCGTAACCACCTCTCCATGCTGTATTTCCCAGGAGGTGGATTAGACACGGTGAGCCTGTTGCTTGGCCTCTACGTTTTGCAGACCTCAATCCCTTGGATTTCTTCTTCTGGGGTCACCTGAAACCACTTGTATATGAGACGCCGGTAGTTACAGTAGAGAATCTTACGGCACAGATTTCTCTTCAACTGACATAGCCAATTATGTAAAGTTCATGGCAAGGGTGGGCATCAAGTCGATCGTGTTTGACGAGTGAATCACCAAGACATTTTGGGGGACCACCTGAAGATTAGACGTCAGTAATTACAAAATAGTCAAGATCGGCGGATTGTATATGCAGACTAAGTCTCCTAATGACTATAACTACGAGAACTACAGACGAATATGATTTATTTTTAATGTATTTTGAAATGTTTTATAATAAATGCATTTGATATTATTATATTTGTGGCTATTATTAAGTTTGTATCTTTCTTTTTGCTTTAAATGCTGTTTTAAAAGAGTAAGTTTTTTTATTGTAGTTATGTGGTAAATACTACATATATTCCGTATTTATTATTAAGTTATAATAAATATTGAAGAACTTTTTATTCGCACACCACACCTATGTCACTGAGTGGACCACGACACATTGAAAAAATTAGAAATAGCTCGTACCCTGGAAAATCTGTTCAGCCCTGGTATACAAGGTGTTGCCGAATTCAACAAACAAAATCAGAGAGGTCATAGTAGGCCAGTATGGGACAACAAATTACCAAAGATCTTAGGGTCGCAAACCACGTTTAGTCGTCGTTTTTGCGAGGAACGTATCTACCTTGTAAAAAGAGATAGGCATGTATATACACCAGGGTACAAAATTTAAGCAACAAATGCATTTTTTAGTATAAAACCATGGAATTGTTGAAAAGGGCTTTTTGCGGCCAGTGCAATGAAAAGCAGTTCAGTTGAAAAATGATGCAAATGCAAATGTAGACACTAAAACATCAGACGGAACGTCACGGCACCCAAACGCGTGAAATTTGCACTCAGTGCCAATGCTACTTAAAAAGGAGGAAGGACGCATTTCCAGACATTACCTGCAAGTGAAAGTGAAATCGTGTGTTTATAAGGGTTACAACAGCAAATGATGACTAGTATATTGTTTTTCAGGCGTAAAGAGACCAGAACCACTGCTCAGCAGCTGCTTACGGCAGTGATTCTCAAACTTTCAATGTTTGCGTCTCAATATTCAATCATAATTCTTATCACTCTTATCATAATTCTCTCTCCAACCATTCAATAACAATCCATTGAATTCAATAATAATATGCGTTGACTCTCTAAAGCTACAATATAACCTCTTAAGTTCCACCGACGTATAAAAACGCCCCTCTCAGCCAAAGCGTTAATTGACTTTGACGTACATATACGTCTTTCCGAAGTACGATCTTTTCTGTGCACTGCAATTCATAAACTTATTTCAAAGGTTTGGGAATCCAATAAAAAGACCTAAGCAGTGTTTGTGAAAGACTTACTTATTTTAGAGGACTTGCTTGTTTATTCCTTTTCTTCACCTCTCCCCAATACATCACATTCGCACCGCTACGTGGAAAACGGTGGCATTGGGGAGCGAATCACGTAACTTTTAATTCGGCAGTTAAAGAATTATTTATAAACCGTATAAATTATCAAGATAAGTGTTAATTCTGTATATAATCTAAAAAATGGCAAGCTTATGGGGTCTGGTAATTATTAAACTTATTCTTAATTTAGAGTATTGTTAAATTAATTATAAAATACAATGTGCAGTACTGATACATTTATAAGTGTATTTCTATCAGTGTAAATGTGTATTTTATTTTTTTATTTTGTCAGAATGTATTATGTTTGTTTACTTTCAGTAAATTAATATTTTTTTAAATCTTTTGTTTTAGACTTTTCAATATGCTCGTGCCCCCACGTAGAGTTATCACTAACCCTAAGGGGGCACGCCCCACAGTTTGAGAAACGCTGGCGTATGGTAACTCAACGACAGGAATAAGGGCTTACTGTGGCCAGACTCCTACATAAAGGTGGCCTATTCTTCCGTCTCTCTGAAAGCTGCATGCCATTAACAGCAGCCTGTCATAGGAACGGTTTACTGTGGTGTCAAGAACACCAAGACTGGACATTTCATCAATAGAGTCATGTTCTGTATACTTATGAGAGTTGTTTTAATCCGTACAACGATTCTCAGCTCTAATTGATATGGAGGAAGGTAGAGAAAAGGTTACATCCCATTAACATCTGAGAAAGAGACCGATGGAGTGGTTCTAGAATGCTTGTGTGGGGAGTTATTATGTTGAATGGATGAACTGAAGTCCATATTTTCGACAGTGACTCACTTACCGGAGATTTTTGCTGTGATGAAATTATCACCCCGCAAGTGCGTCTATTCTAAGGAGCCCTTGGTTCGGACGTTATTCTTGGGATGACAATGCATGTCCACACAGGACCTTTACTCTTGAGGTGCTTCTAGAAAGCGAGAATAACTACAGAAAGGTTTGGCCAGGTGCTCCCCTGTTTTAAATCCAAATGAGCATGAGTGATATGCTTTGGAAAGACGCCTGGTTGCAAGATCTTATCCTCCGGAGAACAGCTGAAACACACAGATTCTTCTTGAAGGAAGGCAACTCGTGCATCAAGAATGACTGGATAATTTTGTATTGAGAATGAACAGACGGTGTTACGTAAGCATTGCAGTTAGGACCTTGTCTAAGAGCTTTGTTTGTTGCTCTTCCTCATGGGCAGACAAAGTTTTTTTTACTTATGCCATTCTGTCAATGAAGCTTCCTTCTGCTTTGTTCCATTATGTATATATAAGCGTACATTTCTTTTTCCTTTCTTTTTTTTTTTTTTTTTTTTACTTATATGCTTTAATCAACATTTAATGCCACATTGTGTCTCTATAGTGTGAATTTCCTCATACCCAGTTGACTTTTTTCAAAATTACTTTGCAATATCTGAAAAGTTGCTTAAGTATTATTGTTGCTTAGTGTTTGCATACAATAGTATTTATATATAAATAGAAACGTATCTATCTTGTAAAAAAGAGTTGGACATGTTTGTGGGTAATGATTCCATTTTAGTTTAAAGAGATGTAGTAGTTGCAAAAGAAAATTTTTTATAGAGGTCAAATAATTTATTTTAGTAATTTTAACATCAGGAAAGTTAATTGAGCGATCCTTTCACTCAAGTGTCAAGCAACAAAAAAGGCATAATTTTTCCTCTTTACATTTAAAATACAGAAAGACAAGGGGAAAATATTATAGGAATGTCATGGATGAAGATGTCTTCGAGGTAGATGAGAGAAGCATAGAGAAAATAATACATATCATAAGTTGTTTATATAGAATTATTTGATTCTAGAGAAAAAAAATAGGAGTAATGACCCATTACAAGGATACAGTTACTAATTTTTGTATAACGTGTATCAAAAGTATATTTTCAACAAGCATTTGAAAAGTAAAATTCGTTTTTGAATTGATATAAACTGGTAAATTTATCACACCTAAATATTTATGTGTTTTTCAACTTTTTTTTTTTTTACTATGCCCCAATTAGCCTTTTAAAAATTTTTATGTTCCTCCCTATATATATACAGTCGAACCTCCATATTACGAACATCTATATTACGAATTTTTATAGCAAACCATTTTTCCTGGAATCAGGAACATTTCACGATTTTCTTCGTAAAATAACCTCCCAATAGCGAAGTGCATTTTCTATATAACGAACATTTTTTTCTTCTAAATTCAATTTTTTCTCCCGATTTTTAAAGTATTTCTGGACATTTCAAGTTATTCTCTCTTTTAACCCATTTTATAATGGTCTTAAATCTTGAACTCGCCGAGAGCAATAGAATTCTGGGGGTTTCATCCAAGAAGCGCAACCCTTAACACCTATTCACCAGTTCCCTAGTAACATTTTTCATATCCCCTTTCACCCTCAGTGGAGTTGTCTCGTGTCCCCGTGTCCTTGAACTAGTCTCTATTCATTTGTAGCATTGATCAGTCATACTACTAACTTCGTTTCTTGTAGCTCGAAAGTGTCAAAATGTTAGTGTTTGAGCATCAAACAAAAAAAAAATTTAATTTTTCTGGAAGTGGATAAAGGCATCAAGAAAAGGGATTTTGCTTTAAAATTTGGTATTATTTCTAACAGCTTATCAACTATTATAAAAAATCGAGATAAGTTACAAAATTAGGATTAATCGAATTCTTGTTCAAAACGTTTAGGAACATGTGTCTATGACGATATCGACTAGTCAGTTTTGAAGTGGATACACACAATGCGAGGTAACTATGTTCCGATCTCTGGACCTTTCGTAATAGAGAAGGCTGTTCAATTTTGCGAAGACATTGAGATGCTACCAGTTTCTAGGTAGCAATGGATGGCCAGAAAAATTTTAAGAAAAGATATGTGAAAATACGCCTGAAGGGATTTTTGGTGCATTTCAAAGATGTGAGGCGTATTATGAAACAAAGCATGGTTTCATACAAAAGAACTCAAAGAGAATTAACAGATTTTATGAGTAATTAAATCTACGGACGCATATGATAATGTATGTTTAGAATTTCTAGTTATAAAGATGAATGTTTAAAATTACTTGTATATTATAAATTAGAAAATTGTCCTTAAAATTCATTAATTTTAATATAAAATTATTTTTTTAGTGTAGAAAGTACACTAAAAAATACAGTATATTCCTCAACATTCTTTTTTCTTGTTTTCCTTTCTGTTTCTCTTTCTTACTTTTTAAAAAATTTTTTTATGGGTAAGATATATAAAATAAATAAATAGTAATCTACAAAAAGGTGTGAATAATTACGTTTTTAATACATAGTGCTTATGAATTTAAAATTTGTTTATGTGGTTTATAAAGTATATTGAAGGATGAACCTCTATATAACGAACTTTTTTTCGGGATTAAGCATCATCGTTAAATATAGGTCCAACTGTATAAATGTACAATTGGACCCAATTTAGCGAATCCTATTTAACGAATTTCGGGATTTAACGAATTTTCTCTTTCCGAAGAGCACCGAACAACGCGAAAAAACTGGCAGGGGATGGTGGAAGGTGACGTCAGCTTGCAACGATCGACATCTGCTCCGCATAGCGGTGAATGACCGTACAGCTTTCTCCAAGAAGTTGGCAGCACGTTGATCTACTGCTACAGGTGTACTAATGTCGGTTCCGTCAATTCGTCGACGTCTGCTGCACCGTGGATTCGTTGCAAGGGTGTCTTTATACAGGATCCCTCTCACAGAAAACCATCGGTGGCTGTGTCTGCAATGGGCTCATGAGCACAGAGTCTGACAAGCTGATTGGCACCAAGTTGTTTTTTCCGATGAATCACGCTTCAATTTGTGGGACCATAATGGCTACTTTCGTGTTAGACGCTATGCTGATGAACGCTGCCTTCCAGAGTGCGTTATCGAACGACATAGTGGCATAATACCTGAAGTTATGGTTTAGGGTGCGATTTCATATCATGGACGATCCAATTTGCTACGAATTGAGGGTAATCTGTATAGCAACAGGTACGTCCATGGAGTGATAGAGCCCTAAGTCGTTCCCTTCCTTCAAGGCATCCCTGGGACTATCTTTCAACAGGATAATTCACGCCCACATGTTTCAAAGACTGTTCGAGAATTCTGTTCAGCCCAACACATGCAACTTCTTCCATGGCCTGCTTATTCACTGGATATGTCGCCTATTGAGCCCGTGTGGGATTTGGTTGGTCGGCGTCTCGCTCGTGATCCACGTCCTGCGGCTTCAAAAGACGAACTTTTGCTGTGCATACAAGCAATACGGAATTCTCTTCCACAAGCAGACATTCAAAATCTGTTTGACTCCATGCCACGTCGTATAGCTGACCTTTTTGCAGCGCCTGGGGCTACACCAAACACTGATTTTGGATACTTAATATTATTTTTTTGCTTTGAAAATTTCGTCAATTATTTGTACTAATACAAGTTATTTGTGCATAAATTTCATTTAATTCTGATGATTCCTTCATGTTGTTGCATTTTTTACAATCAGCAGTATACTTACCATTTATATATCCGTAATATTTATTCAATTTATGTATTTTTTTAAGCAAGAGAACAATTTCATAGATATTTATTTTGAATTAACTCCAACGATTAATAAAGTACGACGCTGTAAAATACTCAGAAACTTAGAACCCAGCATTAATTATTTCATCCCATTCAAAACAAATAGCGTTTGGAAAAGATATTTTTATCTTCACAAGGACAAATATTTAATACACGATAGATGGCGATACCACCTATCTCTATCGTCACAATTTAGGCATGGAAATGTAGGGGAGAGAAATATTCACCAGCCCCTGCACCCGTGGTTTCTGCTACAACCCCCTCAAGACTTTCGGACCCTCTGTTTAACGAGCACGTTCTCCGTTTGCTCGCGGAGGATATTTTGTAGCATCGGGCATCGAACTCAAGCCTTCGGTCTGAAGTCCGATGCCCTTAACACAGGCTGGTGGCAGGGTGTTACACTTTGTAGAAATTTTTTTTGGGTGGCTTTTGGAACCCTTAGTAGAAGTAGAACAGACCATGAAAGTTGTGGACTATCTGAACATAGCTGTGGATCAGTTACACCCTTACATAGAGTACGTTTTCATAACCGGAATCTTCCGCCAGGGAAACGTTCCATGTCACAAGGATCGAATTCTGTTGGGTGCATATTTGAGCTTTGACAGAAAGGCAACTTAGAAATCCAACACCTCCATGCCAGAACATCTCAACTTTGCGTGACTGCTGCTTAGATATTTGGTGAGTGAGTGATTTTGGAGTTTATTGGCGCAAGAGCCGATTTCGCTATACTGCGCCAAACATTTGTTTTAATATCTGTGGTCTAGACGGGAAGAGAAAGAAAGAATGAATTGAATGACAAGAAAGAGGGTCGAAAATAGAGAAGGATCACTAGGGTACCCGGGTTCGTGAAGCCCATGTTTACCAAAGACAGTAAACTCCGTGGGAAAAGGAAAAGATCACTAGGGCACCTCGGATTGTGACACCCGTACTCACCTAAAGAAGGTGAGCCCCTGAGGGGACCCGGAGAAGCATGGATGTTTGTAAATGTATAGTGCCTTCGCGCATGGGATACTCTAAATAGCCGCCGAGCCGCAAGTCCTCTCGTGAGGTTGGTGGAAGGAAAGAGAGGTGAGAGGCCCCTGCCCACTCCCAGGGTGTTCTCCCCCAAAATTGGGGTGGAACTGGGCCAAATCGTACAATCACCTGCATGGTGCTCAAAGCTACGGCTAACGACAGGCGTACAATCTAGCCCAATGCCATGATGAATTTCGTGGGCCTCGATCTGACTACATCAGACAGGTGGCATAAGTAACAACAAAATATTGTAGACGTTTTTCTTACTTCACACCTAAGCAATTGGGTTGACCGCAACCTCTTGAAAGAATTGGAGGTAGCTCGCACCCTGGAGAAGTTTGCCCACCCCCTATAGACCAATACGTTTTTAATTTTTACCATGGAGAATACCTTCGGCTCTTTCGTCTACATGTTTCTTAGAATGTAAACGCTCAATAAGAGAAATCTGTGTAGCCATCGGTCGGTGGAATGCAAGAGGGTTCATCCGTTAGAGAATACTAATACTTTTATGTTTTTATGTATGTGCGAAGTTTGGCAAAGGCTGAATTAGGATAGGCTTTGTTTGGATAAGTTTGTAACTTACATCTAATGAGAATGACTTGCATGCTCGAGTCAGTAATGCTGCATCATCAGCAAAAAGTAAGATGCCGATGTAAGAGTTCTAAATAATTCACATGTTTATTATCAATGATGAGACAGGAGAAGATTTAAAGCGCCTTTTTTAAAAAAGAATCTTTGTAACACAAGTGGTTGAATATTTTGAGTATCTACAATGGGATTTATTACACGAAAGAGTTATTTTAACGGTGTTATATTTGCGACAAAAGCTGAATTGAGAACCAGAGCTATTATCTTTAGTGTTAATAAGATCTAAAATTCGTTATAAGAAGTATTTAAAAACATTGTTAGTGACTTAAGGGTTTAAGTGATTTTGAATTCACTTAGGTAGAATTTTAAAATAGTGGAAACCTCTAATACTGAAACATATTTTAAACTGCACGGAGACTTTCAAAAGCTCTTTCTGTTTCCCACATGAATTCTTTATTTATTAGAAAAGTTTATTTATAAATCAATGTCCTAACCACTTGCCGATCAAAGCGGCTGTTTTATTCCCAATTGCATTATAGGTCTAATAATTATTGTTAATTATGCTTCTGAAATCGCTCTAGTAATATTTGATTTAAAGTGCTGCTGCTAAGTCCATTTGCATATATTTGAGGGGGGGGAAGGAGTTCATAATTTTTCATTTGTTTCTATAGCAGGATTATTCGTCTCAACTTTTAACACGAGTCTGTATTGTTTGTGTGTATAGTATAGTAGCCAGCTCAGCTGTTTTATGACTTGCTTCTGTTTACAAATTTTGACCTTATTGGACATGAGCCTAGCTGGATGTTAGTTAAGAGATAAGGATGGCACAGACTAACGCATACCTTGGTTTCGATTTCAGCACTCAGCAGGTCTCTTTTTTTGTTTATAAATAATATCTCTTAAAAATTTTCTTTGGGTTTGTTTTCTTTCCGAGTTTGAAAACACTAAGATATAATTGAACTGTTCCAAATCGTATAGTTTTTCAAACCGAAAAATTTATAAATTAAAGTGGGGAAAACTGTATACTGATGATAATAGTTTTGTGGGATCATATTTCCCCTCCCCAAATATGTGTTTATTTATGTGCTGGAACGAAAACTTAATCTGAACTCAATTGAAATAAATACATAAAAAATATTTTAAATTCATATAAACGCTTAATTTATGTATAGTTTAATTTGCCTGAACTGATAATTTTTAACATCTTATGGAAAAAGCACCTGATATTTAAATGAAGTTCATTATATAAATTTTAGCAATTTATTGGGAACAAGGCTTCCTGTAGATGAATTTTTTTGGCAGATGTCTGTTTTACCATATGAATAATAGACTTTTAGCTGTGGTATTCTTTTTGAAGAAAGTTTAATTTTATTTAAAAATTAGTTTGGTTTTATGAAGAATGTAATTAAAAATATGATTGTCATTTGATTGATTTCTTATAAAAATTTTTTCTGAATATTAGGTTGTAGAAATGAGAATGATTTTTTATAACTTAGTTTTTTAAAAGACTGTTCATGTAGTCGTAAAGTTCTGATACTTGACATATGATCTGTAATTTGTCTATTGTATCAATTTATCACATTTAAGTATTGTTATTGACTTTATCTCATATGTTTTTATAAAATAATGTAGTTTTAGTTTTTATGCAATCTTATAGGTCTCATTGAAAATTATGAAAGTTAAAATTTTTATACTAACACATTTATTTTAATCTAAAAAATTTGTTATCAAGATATTTTGAAATCCAAGCAATTTATAATTTTTGTTAATGCATTTATATGCAGATTGGAGTGAGTGTGTGACAATCATAAGAGGCTCTACATTATTGTATTATTACCTGATTTCTATTTATTATAAGATATTTTAATAGAAGTTTATGTGAAGGAATTATTAAAATTAAGGGAATTAATTTGATATCAGACTCTGTTTTTCCCTTTTTTGGCATGATTCAGAATCTTGACTTTGACAGCCAGGAGTTTTCTATTCAAGATCATTGAAAAAATGTGATAGGAATGAAATGAATGAAATACATTTTCTTATGTAAAAACAGCACTGAATTTTTGATTACCAGGATAAAAATGAAATATGTAGAATTAAAAAATGATGAAAAGAATTTCCAGGCAAGGTTTGCTGTGATAATTTTTAAGTAAAAAAAATTACAAATTTGAGTAAAAGAGAAAAAATGAGTGATAATGAAAATAAGAAAAATCTCATTTATAAGAGTTAAAATAAATCTGCACAATTAGAAATCGACCGA